>JAADVP010000886.1:0-13352 GCA_023335675.1 Globisporangium solare
AAAGCCGGTCACTGAAACAGCTGAACGGACCGCATTCATCCCACTGGAAAACCTCGCGCCCAGAAGATATCTTCGGCAAAAAGTGAAGCAATAAATGAATTAAATTCATATTGAAAAATAATATAATTTTATAAAATATAATTGCATGTTAAAAAGGATGGATCATAATTGATACATGTTGACCGAACTGAGTATCGAGAAAAATTGTGCATGCAACAATATACGGGAGGAAAACTGTTAGCTGCATGAAAAACGCAATTTTCAATCGTCGTTTCGAAATTTACCATCAACCGAGGATTGAAAACGCAAAGCTCAGTATTTCCCAATTCATTGGCATAGGCACCCCATGCTTTGATGTCAGACAGGGCACGGTTTCTACATTGAACCAGGATAGACAGAAGAGAACAACGATGGACAAGGCGACGCATTGGTGCCTCGCTCCACTTCATGCCTGTCAGTTTTCAACTTGCGACCCGAAGCCCACAGCTCGCAGCGAATAAATCTGCTTCTGCTTCCTGCTAGTAGCTGGACCGCCGTTTTGCCATCGAAGAGAAGACATGATCGGTTTAAAGCACCTTGTTCAGCTTGCTGCTATGGCTGTATTGCTTGCAGGGAGCGTTGACTCCAGTTTGCAACATAACGCCGGCAACGCCTTTGAATCAAATGTGCAAGCACACGAAGCCATCCAGACGAGGATTTGGTAGCTACGCAAATACCCGTACCATCCCCAACTACTGCTGCACCAACGTCAACACCCTCCACCCCAATGACACCGACTACGACTGCGCCAGCAACCGGGACTCCGGTTGTCACCACTGCTGCTCCAAGTACACCTGGAGCAAACACATCACCAGTACCAACGAACCAACCCATAGTTGTACCTCGTCCAACGACGCCAGTAACGCCAGCGTCAACAAATCCGATGCCTACAACCTCTACGCCGGCGACACCTCAACCCGCCACTACTGCGCCTACGACTCTTCAGCCCACGACTGCTACTCTACAACCTACGACCGCGACGCCAGGGCCAACGACAGCTGCTCCGGTGCCTACGACTGCTACTCCGCCAACGCCCGTCACTTCTCCGACGACCGCAAAACCCAGCAAAACCCCAAAACTGACAACGACGCAACCACCCAAACCAACACCGACCCCAAAAGCTACGTCCACACCAAAGCCCAAGCCTACTCAGAAGCAAGTGAAGCTCGCTGCACAGGACGAGGCTGATGGCAGAGAAGACGCTTTGCCTGCTCTTGTCCCAGTGCTGATTGTGTGTGCGATTTGCGGTATTGTTGAAGCCGTTCTGTTTGCCGAGCGCCAAAAGCGTGGCAAGGCCCCCGAGCTGAACGAGCATATTGTTTTGACTCCAGCTGAAGACAATCGCTCCACACTCATGAATGTGTAAGAAAGAGAACGGTAACTCTTTCAAGCTCACCTTTTCAACACGAAAATACCCAAACATCTCTTAATGAAACTTGTAGAAAAAAATATCGTGTGTCTTTATACATTTTCAAAAGGGCTGTGCTTCAAGAAGGTTGTCATGGAATCATCGGATGTGCATTAGAGCAAACATGAGCCACGGGTACACGCTTCCTCAATGTATTCGGGAGCTTCGCTTTAGGCGCCGCCAAGCGATGCTATAATCCAACATCATCGTTTCGCTGATCCAAAGATGCACAATGTGTCAGTGCGAAAGCCGTCAAGATGATCCACGTCGTCTGACTGAACCACTCTGGAGACAAGCTGTCGAGCAAAGCGCCACCCAGGACAAAGTACCACCCGAGATCGACAGACAGTGGAACATTTGCGACTCGACGGTCACCCATCAGTCCCCCTCAGAACTCACCCAGGTCACCGTACGTCTTGGCCGAGCACGGCGCGAGCAGCATCACCTTGCAGATCACGATGAACGCGTTCACGTTGGTCGCAACCAAGAGCAGCATCGCAAACACAGGGATCGGCGCGATAAAAGCTGCTCAGCATGCCGAGCGCGCTGACGCCGTACACGCAGTAGAACAGGTTGGCTGCCGTCTCGGCCGGCACCTTCCATCGTGAAAAAGCATGACCATCACTCATGGTTTTAATTTACTTTAGCAAGTATGACCTTCGGACTGTACGACTCTTTGATTTGATAAGCCGCTTCAATGGCACCTTTCTATAATAGTGGGGTCCACCTCAAACAAGGCGGCTTGTGTCCACCCTCACTCTCGTTCTCGCTTTTGACACGGGAACATGACGCTGGACCTAACGTGCGTGCTCCTGGGCGGCGGCGGCGCGAGCCGCGTCGTGTGCGTGGAGGTCGACGCGCGCCTCAAGGTCGCGCACCTGAAGGAGCTGCTGCAGCGCCGGAACGCCGACCTGCTGCGGTGCCACGACGCTGACCTGGAGCTGTTCGCGGGCGAGGACCTGCTGCAGTCCGTCGTGGACGAGGACCTCTTCCTCTACAAGCGTGCATCTGCGTCGTCGGCGCCGACGAGCAGCTACGCGTCGATTTCGGGGAGCAAGCTCGCGATCGTCTTGACACTGGAAAATGCGACGAAGCTGTCGGCCGCGTACCCGCTGCACACGTATTTTCCAGCGCCCAGCGATGTGCCCGGTGTGATCCACGTCGTCGTGAAGATCAAGGCGAACGCGCTGGTCCAGGACACGACGTCGCGTGCGAGTGATGCGGATGCAGACGCTCACGAGAACAGCCTTGATACGCGCGTGGTAGTACCGGCCCTCGCTCTTTCGGCTTCGATGCTGCCTAGTGGCGACGACGAAGTTGGTCGTGAGGGAGAGAACGGGGAAGCCCAGAATGACGACAGTGCGATTCAAGATGCGCCGAGTCAGTCTGTGTTCCCCATGTTCACTAGCACGACCCTGTCTACTACGAGGTACGAAACGTACAATGCTGACGGAACAGCTCGAGGCGGTGGGTTCTCGATCATCCCTCTGCTCGTGACAGAAGACGACGCGTTTGTGTCGGATGGCGAAGAAGAGCACACCGCTCATGGCCTCAGTGACGACACCGACGAGGCGAGCGCGCGGCACCAGATCCAAGAGCATGTCAGTCTTCTGCCGCTCATCCCGCCCCAGCAAGCGTTCCCATGGGTGAACTGGGACGCCTATGGCCTTGCGCGGCTTCCCGACACGTTCGAGTTCCCAAAAGGCTCGATCCAGACGGCGTGGCAATACTGGTGTTGCGGGAACGAAACGGAGAAGTGCCCTCCGTTCCGCTTGTTGTCGGCCAAGCATTTCCCCATGGCTGACGACCAGAAGCGCTGGTTTGACTTCCGGATACTGTGCACGGCGATCGAAGAGAAAACGCGCGAGCGAGGCTGCTGGATCGAGTACCCGACCGATGCTGAAGCAGCGTTGATGTACAGCGCTGTCGCCCCCGAGTTGCCGATCGCCTCGAAGACGCCGACGAATCGGAAACGCCGATACGATCTTATGTGGACAACAGCGGCGCGCTTTGTGCGAGATCACCGGAATCGAGTCAAGAAACTACGAAGCGTCCAGCAGCAGCAGCAGCTGCGCCATGAAGCTGACGCTTGATACGGTTAACCGCACGGCCGCATGAAGTATCATGGCAATGCAGCATTCACTGGCATGTGAGCAGTGGATCATATGCCAGTTAATCTTGACCGAATGCGTTTGTGACCAGTTTCCTGAATGGATGAAGATTAGAAGTGCGCTTGGCTTTCCAGCAACGTGGAACGAAACAAGACGAATGTGAGTACGAACGAGGGTCTTGCGGGCAAACACTGAGGAGAAACCTTTTTGATGCGCTGGAACTGATTTTAGCCGGCCAGAAAGTCTTCGAGCAGACAAGTGAGCGATGAAAACACAGGATGACGTTGGCTCCAATCACACGATCGGCCGCTTCAATAAGTGGCGTTGCCTCATCAATCCAGGCAGAGCAAATGATGCGTCCCGGTGGTGCCATAACTCAAACGTCGTAGCCAGGTACGTGGTGGTGGTAATGGCGGTTCTCTATCAAATGACCCGCAAATTACTATTTTCGCTGCTTCTGTGTAGATCTTGCGCGTTTCCGTGCGCATGGTGTTGGCCCAGCATTTCGCGAATTGCGCTGAATTGGTGCAGATGAAATGTATCGAGTGAGCTATCGGATCGCATGTCCGAAAGATGCTGTCCAACACTTCTGCAGGCGTGTGAATTGAAACGTTATGTAGCCATGCTGAAAGCCAACTGAGAGCATTTAACTATGCCATTTCGGAAGTTATCGTGGTCTACCAACGCTGCGTGAGGTTTCCGTCTGTCCGGTAGTGTGTGCAAGCACGTTCGAGGTTCACCAGATGCCGACTGGACGCTGTTGGAATGAGAAGTGCGTAGAAACGGATTCGACTGCTGGAGCGAATTTCGTCGTTGTGAATGAATCGGAGGCTTTCAGACAAGGGAAACGATGGTTGTGTGTGCCATCAGCCAACATCAGACGAATGAAGAACAGTCCAGTTTTTGCAGGAGTAGGTGGCTTTGTATGGGTACGCGTACGCGTACATGTGGCTTCGTGGCATAAATGTTTCTAATACGTCTAACGGAGCTTGTTTTGTTTGCTGCTCTCCATTGCCATCACAGGCAACATTGAACTGTGGGTCATGACTCTAGGCTGTCACGCATCAATGTCTCCCGCGGGCGCCATCGGGTGGACGAAGAGCCCAGACGACAAGAGCAGCAACAAGAAACTCTCAATGCGGCCATTCATGGCTCGAGACCTGGTATTTGTTCGTGCTGTTGATGAGTTGACAGCAGCAGCATTCAGATTGCTACTGGAGTGCATGGTGCATTCAAAACTGTACTGACGTCGGTCTTGGATCGCTGTTGTTGGGAATGCTCTAGCACCATACAAAGCGAACCAGCGTATCCATCATCACAGTCGACGGAGATGGTGCCGGGGGCGATCCATTTGATGCCTTGTGATCGTTACTTTGCTGGCTTCGAGACATCTATCCATCCTCCAATGCGGCGAGTACAAGATGGACCCGACGCCATTGCCTCGTCATCGGATCGCAAAAGGGCCATTGTCGCGAAGTGCACATTTGGGCCACACTCGAGCATGGCTTGACGTACTCAAGCACCAATTTCGTGCTAACGCATCCCTCCCTCAGAAGAGAATGTGGCCCTTGGCGGCGTCTCGAAGCGTGAGAAGGTTGTTGAGCTCGTCCGTGACAAAAAAAACTTGTCGACATCCACGTTACGTACCCTGCTGCGCTTGATACGATCTGACACAACACCGTGTGCTGGCACGGACAAGGCGAGTATACTTCGAGACCGCTCAAACCGAACTACTTCATGTGTGATCTCTGGAAAAGGTGTCGACGGTTGAGCTCAGCATCGGCGTCAAATTATTAAGTGGTAGGGAGAGCCTCCCAGTCGAAATAATGTTATGCCGCGCGTCTGGGTATTGCATAATGCTATGCTGTTCACAGCGTGGTGTGCATCTCCAGTGTGCAATAGCCGATTGGTGTCCAAGTGAATCGTTTGTATCAGCTATTAATCAGAGCCGAAGTAGAAGTCGCTGCTGCGACCATGGACGCGTACAGCCGATTATCCAGCCTCGACACGATCTTGTGCGGTTCAGACAGATACTTCTAGTACACACAACGAAAGCCCATGAATCCTGCATGCTTCGGTGGATCACGAACGAATCTTGTGCTTCTGCGTAAATCCCAATGCGCAAGGAATGTGTGAGGAGATTTGGCTCGTCTAGCTCTGTCTCGACGTCCGCGGCTATGAATAACGCTTGTCTCTTATTGATGATGAAGATGGCTGCACTTGACGCCACGATGCAACGAGAAAGAAAGCTCGAACGCAACATTGTCAAGATATGGCAGCACTCGAATGTGAAGAAAAATAAGTGTGAGCCTTGTTAGGAATGGACAGTGGAGGCAAGGACGAAACTTCAAAAGCGAATTAAAGTGCGACGGAGGCGGTTTCGGAGACTCCACCAAGAAACAACGAGTTTATTTCGATATCAATCAAGTCTGTCCGCAAAAACCAGAAAACAGATTGGCGACTACGATCAATTGGCACAGCTTGCCGTTGAGCGCAATCTTGCTGATGCTCTCGCCCAGTTCAGCTGCGCCAGCGCGCTCTCTCTACCTTGGAATTTCTAATCGGAGATGACCTCGTTCGCGGATCGTCTTTTTCCGCAATGACAGCCAATACCAGCCATCCGCGCACTGACAACAACACAGAAACTCAACAGCAGCTCCTTGGTGATCTAACAAACTCGGCAGCCAGCCAATGAAAACTGCGAGAGACAATGTGACAGAGGGTCTCTTGCATCTCTGAAGCACATGGTGGATGCTTCGGGTTGCCAGATGGCTTCACCAAATGGTACCAAGCAGACCGTTTGATTGGCTCCACTTGCCAAACCGAAAATTCTGCTCCTCATCCTTCATGTGGATGGCATGTTATCCCTCACACTCTGTCGGTTTGCTGGTCGTCGTGCGGCACGGCACGGCCACCACTCGCCACCTTTCCTGTTCTTGGAGCAGTTCATTCTCGATCGTGCAGCGTAGCGGATAGTCTTTTCTCGCGCTCCTGCTCAAGCGAACGTCTATTTACACACCAGCGACGATGATGAAGACCTGTGTCCAAGTCGCAACGGCCATGCTGCTGACCGCCACGCCGGTAGTTCTTTCCTCCAATGCGACCGCGCTAGGAAACGCGACGCTTGCGATTGCTTCGAATGTCACTGTTGGAGCCAACTTCATTCTTGCGAACAGCGCCTTTCCGGGTTTTGCTGCGTTGAACTCGACGTCGAGCAACGCCTCCATCTCGGTCAATGCGCTGTCGACAGCGCCAGCTAGTGTGGTTGAAGGCGCCAACTTTTCGATCGCGTCGCACGCGTCTGCGATCGCAGAGTTGGTCTTTGGCGCGTTCTCAGACTTGAACGCCACGTTGGAAAATGCCACTTTCGACAGCGAGTCGGTCGGCTTCTCAGAGTTTGACTTCAGCAACCTCACTACTGATCAGCTCATCCAGCAACTCAACACCTCGCAGATCCAGGCGCTTGAGCTGAAGCTCGACATGCTGATCGACCGTGAGTATTTCGTCAACAAGACTGCGAACACACCGGAACCACCACAGAATGACAGCACCAGCGCCAACGCCACTGCGCCTCACGATGGAACCATCACGATCTCGTCACTGTTGGCATACTCGAACACCTCTGCGCTGAACTCAAACACGACGCACAACGCGACCCTCGTGACCTTGTCGGCGATTCAGAACCCGAGCATCCACGCCCATGACTCCGAAATCACGTTTGAGTCGCTCAATGCCACTACCCACAGTTCAAGCAGCAGCGGATCGAGCGCTAACGCGGTGGAGATCGAGGCGGTTGAAAACGCGGAGACTCTTGTCCACGTCGTGAGCCACTCGCTGGAAAACGCAATCCTCACGGCCATCGAAACCGTTGAGCAGGCATCGAAACCGTTGAGCAGGCTGCGAAGACACAGGACCAAGTCCAGGCTGTCAGGGCTACTACCACGCAGGAACGTACCAGTATTTCCACTGCCGCCAACGCGGCGCCTAGCGCCTCAGTAGATGCTGCGAGTACTTCGGACGCGACTTGGATTCCAGTCGCCGCCGCGGTCGGGGCCCTTGTGGCCGTCGTTGGGCTTGCTGTTGGCGTAGTCCAGAAGCGCCGCCGACAGCGTGGCTATAACATGCTCAGTCCGACATCGTCGGCGCTCGCAGCGTTGACCCCACCGCGCCCATTCAATGCGTAACTTGGAGGCGGGCAACCAGCTACTAGATGAAATTTTGTTCACTAGCATCTCCGTCTTATCTTCTCGTGTATGTAAACTGCTAGCTGAGAGCATATCAGCGTTGCGATCAGCTTGGACGCAGTAGCTACGTGTTTCCACTGGTGCTGTGAACTTGAACAACGAACGACCTAGTGCATTCTATTGACTTGCGTTGAGAGCGCAGCCATGCGCGCGACGATTGACCTGAGGCGAGCAGAGCTCAAGCGAACAGACACACTCGGAGTCTGACCACGCTTTCATACTGTAGCCAAATATTCATTCGAAAGCACTTGCTTGGAACTGCATGTCGCCAAAAGAAACGAACCGACGCACAACAAGACAAGTATCACAGTGAGACGTTGGCCGCGCTACAATTTGGAGCAGTGGACTGGGCGATTGACGATTCTTCTGCACTGTGGCTCCGACAAAGCTCGGGCTCATCCCCGTTGGTGGCGAGAGACTGCCGCTGCCCAGCCTAAAACGTGATCCCGGCGATCGTGCTGCGAAGGTGCGCAGAAAGGAGGATGGAGAGAGAAAAAGGGGCACAGCGAACCAACGGAGCACTTGAATCTCGGGAGGAGACTCACCAATCGCACCCTTTCGTCTGCGACGCATCCATCGGACGCGCTGTTGATGCTGCACTCCCTCCCTCCCTCTCTGCTCCTGCCTAATGACAGGCACAAAGACTCGCGGCAGACTGCGCAGCGCTGAAAAGTGCGGCAGGCGGCAGACATGGTGCCTCCGACGGAGAATATCGACCAGACCCATATGGGAGCAGCCTCTCGTTCCAAACGAGCGCAGGGCGATGTGGTTCTGATCGTACGCGCGCTCCATTTTGTGCCAGTGTTTACGGTTTTTTTTTATCACTGGCCACGACATGCAAAACCCCGCATTGTTCAACATGACGCGGTTTCAAAACCGCCATATGTACATACAGTGTATTTTCGAAAGACACCTTTCCGTTTTTCCTTTTTACGAGGCGTACAGTATGCTCCCCGTTCATCGTTGTCGTCACCGCGGCGCAGCACTGTGCTACAAAGCAAAACCGTCGAGTCCAAGGCCGCATAGAGGTCTGCAATCGTTGCGAGAGGCACCACCTTTCAAGCTGATCGTCAAAGTGTGGGGCCTCTGCGTACAGTAAGTACGCTGCGAGATGCGCGACCATCGCACGCAAGTTTCGTTCGGGAAGGCGCAACGCTGCAGGTTGGCTCGTCATAATGAAACTGCCTGTCAACACCGAGAGCCGGCATCGAGATGGTTACGCACTCCGTTTCGTTTCGCTTCGCGCTTTTATTCCACCAGAAGCTGTGGTTGGCTGATTGCAAATGTTAATGCGTATTTCTCGTAATTCAGCATAACCAGCATTCGAATTCCGATTTTTTTAATGTGGTGCGGTAATTCCGACTGTACTTGATTGCGCCACAGCACGCGCAACCATCTCAAGTTATCTACAGTAAACACGAAGCCACCACCCAAGCCCAGCGTGCACGACAATCCGGCAGAATCAAAACCAAACCACCAAGGCAGCCACATCATGAGGTGGGGCGGTGAGACTGAGCAGCAAATGCGTCTCCCATCAAATCCTCGGCGAAACGAGAGAAGGACAAGCAAGCATCAGTCTTCAGGTGTGCGTGGACCCCGCTTGCTCAATCAAGCTCGTTGGTCGTGGACGTGACCTGGTCGTGTAGTTCAGGTGGAGTTGGGGACCAATCCAAAGGCAATCGAATCTTGTGTAATGCGTGCTACATGTCGTTCACCTACGCAGCACCATCCCCTTGTCATCCTAAAAAAACACACACACACTGACATTGCTGACATTTTCTGCACATGAACATCATGCATGCGAGTGTCCGCCGGTATCTTGCCTTTTGGCGTCGCGGGCATGGAGAAATGGAGCCACCGCATGTTATTGTGTCAAGGCAAAGAGCCAGGGCTTCCTGTTACGAAATGCATTGTTTCTGTGCTTGCAAGTGTTCACGAGTGAGCAGCAACGCGTCAAGGCGAGGCTCTGTACATCACAAACTGCTTCGACACGTTCACAGAGCAGCTCGCGCGGCGCCCACAAGTTGCCCATAAACAATTGCAACCGGATCGATCAGCTGGCGCCGCAAAATCGTGATTTTGGCTTGTTCAACCACCCGCAGAAATGGAAAGAAAAGGACGGACGGTTTGCAGGATAAACAACGCATTGATTGATTGCCCTCGCATGCTCAATGCGAAACGCTCTTTATGTGCAAGGGTCCCCGGTTCCTCAACTGCTGTTAGCCCTGAAAGGCGCGCCAAACCGCAATCGGTGTTGGCTGTTGAACGGATTGCTGATGCCGCACGTGCAGCAGAGGATACCGTAGAAGCCCCAACGAGGCTGAGTTGCAATACCATTTCTGTGCGTGTTTCTGCTCCGCTATCAGCTCGCCCTTTCTCGGTCACGGGAGTCTCGGCGCGGCAAAATCAGGCACTTCCCTTCGCGACACTCATAACCCTCTCTAGTGTACGTGTTTAAGCAATCGTGATAGTAAGAAGGAGTTTTGACCAGATGAAGTACCTCTGTAGATCGAGTTCAAATGTTGACCCGATGGCGAACAAAATTCGCGCCCGAGGTACCACGCAGGACACGCCTTTTGATGACGCTCATATCACTTCAAGGAGTTCGGAGCGTCTTCTCTGTTGGCGTGAAAGAATCGCCGCAGACTCGCGCATCTCTGGTCGCACCCATGCTGCAAAGAAAAGACGGGATCTGTTTGCAGTTCGCCGAAAGGCCGAGAACCCACATGCCGGATGTAGGATCCCTATCGCTTGCTCGTGGCTGGTGATTTTTTTTTCTCGAG
The DNA here is from genome assembly GCA_023335675.1 of Globisporangium solare. Lineage (NCBI taxonomy): Eukaryota > Oomycota > Peronosporomycetes > Pythiales > Pythiaceae > Globisporangium > Globisporangium solare. The sequence continues at coordinate 10,586 of JAADVP010000886.1, forward strand.
CCGGCCCGCATTTGAGGCGTCTTTCCAAGCGTGGGATCTTTGTGGACTCACCCTGAGTTGACAATGAAAAGAGATGCACCTTCGAGGGAAGGTGCATTGCTGGCCCACGAAGGTACCATCAAAAGTCGTCATTTTAACGTCCTGTGTACGCTATAGGCAGGCTTGTGCCCAATAGCAGCTCTCTCTTGTTTGTTTATTCACTCCGAGCACTGTATGGTACTGTACGGGGGTGAGGACGCAATCCTGGAATGCAACTGCACAAATGCACCAAAGGATCGAGACAAGCCGTCGAGCGTACCGTAAGTGGCTGAAGCATCGCGCATAGAGAGACCAACCATGTGACGTCAAGGTGGCAATGCCATCACAGTGTGTGCGGTTCAATCGGCGGCGCTCCATGCAAAGAAGAGCCAGCGGCAGACTGGAATCCTCTCAACTCATGGTGCGCGGCTTTCGGGCAGCATCTTCGGTCATCGGTCTGCTTGTAGATGCAGTGTCGATCCAAAAATGGCAATTTAAATCGGCCCGGTCTCCGTCCTTTTATGGGTAAAGACGCAGAGAATTGGTAAACCCGGATTATCGCAAACGTCCGTAATCTAAAAACTCGACCTACAGAAAAGCTCGCTGAAGCCCTCCAGTTCAACACAAGCGCATCGGGTATGGTACGTGCTTCAATCAACAACTATCCATAACAATAGAAACACATGCACAAAAAATCGAAGCGCAGAAGCGTCAACCCCTGAATTCCCGCCCGCATTGTAGATTTTCCGCCGCGCGTACGGGCTGCAGCTCGAAAACTCAGCGCTCGGGTTCCTTTTCGTCCCGCTTGTCGTGGTGAAAATCAAATCGTTCGATCCATGCCGATCGAGTGTATTTCAGATCCTCCGAGCGGGGTTTACACGCACACACTTTTCTTTTCGAAGTTCCAAAGTGTGATCGAGCTCCACGCGCGACTGTTCTAGATCAGACCTGGACCGAACGAAGTGTGTGACTTGACGACTTTCTTTCTGCCCCCCTCACCTTCTTTCGTTATTCCGTTCTTTTGACACCTTTGCGGTCGCGTGGTTGTCGGCGTTCGCTTGGTCTCACTTGATATGTCCGCTGGGCGGTGGTGATTTCAGTCGGGATCTCTCGTCGGAAGTTGGAGGAGCTCTTGTCCCACCTCGGCCCCGCTGGTCTTTCCGCCGCACCTAAACAATTGCTTGCTTCTCGCGCCGCGGCTCGGCTCTACCAAAAAGGTGGCTACACGAAGAACCCGAATCGCGTTCTTGTGCCGAAACGCATCCCCCCTGTCGTCGGGTCAGAGACAAGGCGAGTTGTGACCAAGCAAAAGATGACTCCAGCAGCTGGAGAAAAGAGAGCACTCGCCGACCGAATACTATTTCACACCGGCCTGTGCCCCCCCCCCACATACGGCGAGCAGAGTGCAAGCAAAAGCGGGCGGACCGTGTTTGCAGGTCCTTTGTGTATCACAGCTAAGGTGTCACAGGACACTCACGCTGAGAGTGGCAGCGAATTCCATTGACGCAGTTAGTTTGCGTTATCTCGTTCAGTAGTTCAATCGTGGGTTGTAAAGGCTGTGTGTTCTTTGTCGTCTCTTTTTGTATAAACAAACATTCAAAAATCGAGCCTTTTGCGTTGTGCACATCCGTTCGAAGCTACATTTTTTTCCATTATAGCCAGCGTGTTGTAGGCTGCGCTTGAATGAAAAATCCAAACTTTAGGCTGTTGCATGAGTCGCTGAATATCTCCACTGCCGGCCACAAGCAAGATCACCCACCTCGAGCTCAAATTGAACGAAAATAGCAATACGTCTCGAGCTCGGCAGCTGGCCCCAGTTTGCATCTGGTATTTTGGCAAAACAGTGACTTGGCCGCGGCGGCGTGTGCTAATACTTGTAATGTCCGGGGCCATTTGAATTTTCCCCAGCATGCCTTATTCCAAAACTCCTGTCGTATGGAATGTGCCACGGAGATCACGGCTTCTCCGTGTTCATAATGTCTACCGCGGTCGTGAAAAAGCGTTTGGCAGTGTGCTCCAGCTGCTTCAAACGCAGAATCTGCTGGCAAGCCGAGCGGAAAGTTTTCAGACTTGGATTCAGTATGCGAGGTCGAGGCGTTTGGGACACGTCGCCTAGAACGGCTGTCCTTTCCACTCGCAGCCCAGGGTGGCGCAAAAGCCAGCCATTTTGCCCGACGGAGCCCTGGCCCACCCGTAATCCACACATAATCCTGTATTCAGCCCGGTCTCCTCCGTGTCGCCACGACCGATAAGCAGATTGATCACCGACACCCACCCCCGCACCCTTCCTCCCTCGACTCACACACACAAGCAAATCAGTCCCGAAGAGCTCATTTCACAAATTAAAGCCACCGGAGCAGCAGAGTCAGCAAGCGGCATTCACAAATCCTTGCCGCACGACTTTGGTCCATTTCCCAACCGCCATCACACGCACACACATTCGAGTCGTATCAACTGCAACGTCACCATGGCCATGTCCGTCATCGCGTCGATCCCTCAACTGCTGCATCAGTCTCCACTGCACCACCAGCCCGCTTCGCCACAGCAACAGCCAACGCAATCGCCAAAGCAACGTCTCACGAGCAGCGGCCTGCGCTTCCGTGAGCCCAGCCAAGACCGTCCATTCGTGTGCCCATTCGCCAACTGCGGCGGCCGCTTCCACCGCAAGTTCACGCTCCACGAGCACATGAAGACCCACACGGGCGAGCAGCCGCACCAGTGCCCGATCAAGTCGTGTGGCAAGCGTTTC
>JAADVP010000887.1:0-13348 GCA_023335675.1 Globisporangium solare
AGCATCATTGTTTAGAAAGTTACGCGTAAAAACATTTTGTTCGGTTACTTTTGGCGCACACTGTAGATGCTGGGTAACCCAGTGTCCTTGTTTGGACCAATTCTGAGCTGTCAACTGCTGACCCCTCGTTGATGTACGCAGATGAAATACTAAATACGATTCGTTTCTAAATCCGCTCACCATAATGAATCGAACGTTGCCGCTTAGTTTCATTAAAACACAATATTGTAATGTACCCGCACCTGGCGTTTCTTTACGTTCCCAGCCGTTTGATTGGCATGCACCTCGGCCGGCAATCAAAGTGATAGGAGTCTGCAACTGATTGGCTCGTTTTCAGACTCCAAACGCACGCGAACGGTAAACAAAACGTAGCGGACATGATTGATTCAAACGGTCGCATCTCAGCCTCGTTCGTGCCGGTGGGGCAATCTCTCTCTCATTTTCTGTAGGTGCTCGCTCACTTTGCCTTTTGCAAATCGCTTACAAAGCGCACATCGCCACCACAACCCAGCACTCGACCATGTCGACCAAGGCCACCAACTCGTCTACAGTCGACTACAACAGCGCCGAGCTGCGAGACAAAATCTCGCTCCACGCCTACCTCTCGGGTCTGAAGTATGGCGCCACGGTCGCTGGCTGCGTTGGCACAGCTGTGCTGCTCGCAAACACGTACTCTCCAAAATTCCGCTCGCGCCTCGGTATCAGTGGCAAATGGGGCCTCGTCGTGTCCTCTTTCTTGGCCTCCTCGACCATTGAGTCTGATCAGCGTATTCTCGCCGGCGCTCGCAACCCTCAGAAGTACCTCGCCGAAATGGAAGGCCGTGTCGATACCCAAGCTAACGATGGCAAGAAAAAGCTCAAGCTGTACCAGCGTACCGCGAACTTTTTGTACGATCACCCGTACCGCAGTTTGATCACCGTCGGCGTGCCGCTGGTCGGTGGTATCTACGTTTTCCAGCGCACGAACAAGGCCATCCAGGCGTCGCAGCAGATCATGCACACGCGTATTTACGGCCAGGGCGCTATTGTTGTGCTGCTGCTGAGCTCCATGGCGTTCCACGACTACATGGCGAAACACGGCAGATTTGAGGTTGAAGGCGACGAAGAAGACAAACAGGAAACGCAGCACGCGCTTACGGAGCTGCACCACCACTAGAAGGACTCCCACCCTCAACAGCCACGAAAAAGATGCATGGCGAATCGGATATCTTTGCATATTATTTTGGCTAAAGCTTCCACCATATACGTCGCTTTCTTGCTGAAACTGGCCGATGTGCCCAATCTTCTTCTCGGAAGCGTCGTCAGTCAAACCAGCACACTCCCAACGCCAAGTCAACCAACACCTAGGCAGGTACGCCTTCGCGATTGCTGGTCTCTCTAATATTGCGTCAACTTTGGCTCTCTAAATTCGCCTGGTGTGTCACATGTCGCATAGTCAGGTATGTTTAAAACTCGCTTCGGGGAAGCCGGATGTATAAAACAAAATGATGGATAAGGGACACCGACCGAGCGAATGAGTGAGCGCTCGAGGCTGAGGTTTGAGACGTTGCGGTTCTTTGCAGCACAAACCAAAGTCACCGCCCGCAGCAAAGCGCTCGCTTAACAAGCGCCGTCCGTCTGTCCCACTCCGTCCGTCAGCATGAGCACCAGCGGCGCAGTCTCGTCGGCGCCGACGTCCACTCTGGAGCCGCATGCGGCGCGCGACATTATCACGTGGCACGCGTACACGAACGGGCTGAAGACCGGCGCCAAGTTCGGCGGCGCGGCGGCCGTCGCCGTGCTCGCGGCCAACCACTACTCGCCGACGTTCCGCAAGCGTCTGGGCGTCAGCGGCAAGTGGGCGCTCGTCGTGAGCTCGTTCCTCGGCTCGTTCACGATCACGTCCGAGAAGCTCATGCTCGCGGGCACGCGCAACCCGCAAAAGTACCTCGACTCGATCGACCCGAACTACATTGAGAAGAAGGTCAACGAGCGCAAGACGCTCAAGTGGTACCAGCGCGCTGCGAATCACGTGTATGACTACCCGTACCGCACGCTCGCGACCGTCGGCGTGCCGCTTGTCGGTGGTATCTACGCGTACCAGCGCACGAACAAGGCCATCCAGGCGTCGCAGCAGATCATGCACACGCGTATTTACGGCCAGGGCGCTATCGTCGTGCTGCTGCTGAGCTCCATGGCGTTCCACGACTACATGGCCAAGCACGGGCGTTTTGAACCAGAAGAATAAAGTCCGGAATCGGGAGCAGACACACATGTGCGCGTCTAGGCGATGAAACGATTTTGAAAATACGCGCTGTCGGTCGAATTGAATTACGCATGGCAGGCACGTCGTTGGGGCATTGACGCACGAGCTGCAATAGAGATTGCGTGGACCACGGTGACGAAGATAAGAAGAGCTAAGTGAAGCAACTCTCTTTGCAGCTAGAGGCTACGTATCTAAATACACGCAACACAACGTACCGACATCGTGTTGCTTTACATTCGACACAGAGGCAGCACTGGATTCAGGCGCTTGCCTGAGCTTGATCACCACTTTCGTCGATTGGTTCATTCGCACAGCATTCACTCCGATCGCGCAAACCTTGGAGCTGAAGTTGAAGGTTCTCTGTCGCGCGTGCGTTTTCGTCTGCCTGTAAGAATACCACGCGCAGCGCTCGGGCAGTTTCGCGCGCTTCTTGCTATATATATGCTTGCTTGCTCGCGTTGCTCCTCACCCGCCTGCAGTTCCAACAGGTCTTCAGCAGGGATTCTGGTCCTTTCGCTCGCTTGCTTGAGACGAAAGCAGGCAAACAGCGCACTCTTCTTTTGAGGCTCTCGAAGCGCAGATTGTGAGCAGAGATCAGTGCGATTCCGTTTACCAGCGTTGGACGAGGCAATAGGTGGTATCACCACCGCATCGCAATCTCGAGTACCAGCGGATACGACATGACCGCAATCGTCGTTCACCGGGACGATGGCTTCACTGCGGCGGCTGTTGCGCCGATGACGATGACGCCTGCGCCAGGCGGCGATGGAACCGACATATTTTCTCCAATTGTCACGCCTGAACTGCCCGCAGCATCGCGACGAAGAAGCATTAGCAAGTACGTCGGTGGCACAAAGCGCGGAGCCCCCAACTCGAATCGGCCGGAGAACTCGTGCTGGGCGCAGCAGAAGCTGCCCATGTGGGAGCCCATGCTCACGCTCACGTGGTCGGTCGGCATCTGCTTGGTCGTCGCCGCATCGTGTCTTGTCTTGGGCGTCGCGATCGTGACCAAGTCGTCATCATTGACAACGATCCGCGTCGTGTACGACGATGGCTCTGACACGAACCTTGCTGATCACGGCCACGCCAAGGCGCAGCAGGACCACGATACGGTGACCAAACTCGACAACTGTTTACTGGATACACCCAGCATGGCGAACTCGTTCCACACCGACCACACGTGCTTCATCAACATCACGCTGGCCGAGCCCTTCTCTGGTGCAGCGCACGTCTACTACGAGCTCACGGGGTACCACCAGAACCATCGGCGCTTCGTGTTGTCGATGGATCGCACGCAATTCACGGACGAGTGGCGCCCAGATGTGGCGATCACGATGTGTGCGCCGCTGGAGAAACTGGAGTCTCCGCTTTGCGACGTCGGCACGCGCGACCTGGCGACCACCAAAGTGCGGAAGGCATTCCCCTGCGGCATCGTCGCCAACACCATGTTCAACGACATCTTCTGGCTCCACGAGGGCGTGCTGCCGAACGGCGACAAGCTCACGCACACCGACTTGGTCTCCAAGTGCGCGGCGCGCACGTATATGTCGCACAACTCGAAGAACCCGACGTGACCGCTGCACACAAGCGATTATCTGCCTGTGTGGAACAGCCCGAACTTCAGCCGCATCATCCCACCGCCGTCGCCCGTCTCTGGAGCAGGACCGGCAGTCGACCGCATGCCGCACATCACGAGCGACTACACCAACAGCACGGCGTGGGTGCACGATCCGCTGGACCCGGACTTGGGTGTCGGCACGGGCGTCGAGAACGAGCACTGGCGCGTGTGGGTCGAGGGCGCGGCGAACCAGCCGTTCCGCAAGGCGTACGGCAAGGTCGAGCGCACGCTGCCGGCCGGCACGACGCTCGTGTTCGCCGTGCAGTCCAACTTTTTTGTGCGCTCCTTCGGCGGCTCCAAGGCGCTCGTGATGAGCGAGGTGGCGTGGTTCGGGAGCAAGAACGTCGCGCTCGGCGTGTTCTACCTGGCGGTCGGCGGCGTCTTCCTGGCTGCCGGGCTGCTCTTCGCTGTGCGCAAGATCACGCGCCCGAGGCCGCTGGGCGACGCGACGTACCTGAGCTGGAAGCACAAGGCCAAGGCGCATTAGCGCGCCATTTTGCATCGCATGCATATTCAAAAAAAAAAAGCTCCAATGCACATAGAAAGTGTGATTTGGGACTTGTCTAATGCGGATATTTGTTGTGCGAAACGGACTTGCAGGGGTGCAACTTAGAATTCTCTAGTATTATGTAGTAGAAGGACTGCGTATTTTGCCGCTACATGCGGAAAATAACAGAGAAGCCGTCGAACTTCGATCAAATGCACAGTATCTATCTCTGTGACAAGCGAGCGCAACATGGCCCATCTACTGCACGTATTTCTCTGATAACTAAACCCCTGCTCTAGTCGATACAAACGAGCCTGTACCAAGCAGAACTTCACACTTATTTATTGGCTCGAGTGTGGCTTTCTCAAACTGCTTTCAAATGCACTTTTCCGCCTTAAATGATACTTTTGTCCTTTCCACTCATTGCCATCTCTGCCAACTATCTCGCAAAATTTCGCATGGCGTGCGTGGAGCCCGCCAAAATGCAAAGGGGGACGCCGGACGTGGCGGCGACGGCCATTCATTCGCACTCACTGAGAGCATAAAGGACGCAAACGGCGGCGATGACGACTGCGCGCCCGCGGGCGAGTACGCGCAGGTGCTCGGCGTGATGTCGGGCGCGTCCATGTCGCACTCCATGCGCATCCGGCTCCACAAGGCGCGCAGCAACGGCCGCTTGGACGAGGCCGCCGCCGAGGAGGAGAAACCCGGCAGGGCCGACGAATACAAGAAGAAGCGCCTTCGAGACAAGGCACCCGGTACGCTTTCTGCTGTGTGAATCTGGTCACCATAGGAATGCACAGGCGACTGACGGCTGCCATGTGTAGGTGCGTTCAAAACGAATGCGCGACTCGCGGCGCGGCTCGCGCTCGGCGTGCTGCTCGCTGGCGCCGTGCAGACCCACGCTCCGGCGAACAGCGAGGGCAAGCGCTGGCTGCTGCTCCCGCACGACTATTACCTGGGCGGGCTGGCGTACGCGGCGATCATGGTGATCTTCGCGGCGGCGCGCAATGTCGGCGGCGGGATCCAAAACATGTGGCAGATCGATCTGGGCGTCGCGATCGCGCTCGTGTACAACTTCGTGCTTTTTTCCTGCATCCCGATGACGCAGTCCGACTTGATCGACATGCACGTGAACCTGCGAGGCCGCTCGTACGACATCAGCCTGCACGACTTCGGCGTCGTGCTGCCGCTGCTCGTCGTATTCACGTTCGTGATGTTCGTGCTGCCAGTGGCGAGTAAGGCTTTGCCGCTGCGACTGTTGTCGTCCTAGTGTTAATTTATTTCGTCTTGCTTGTCGCACATATGCAACAACGCAACGTGAAGAAGTTTGCAATGAGCACGAATTTGTACTTCAGTACGACATGTGTTGCTTTATGGCTTTGCCGTGTTTGCCTCCACGCAAATCCGCTGATCTTGTATCTGTCGTGTGTCATGTATGTTAGCGTTAACGGTGCTGAATCCAATGAATCCGATTTACCCAACGCAGCGGAAGGATTTAGGAGACGGACTGTTCGGCACGAAAAACCTGATAAAGAACCCCGCGATCTACAGCGGCGTCGGCGCGCTAGACACAGCGATCGCGCTCATGACAGTGCTTTTGCCGTTCCCCATTCTGTACGTCTTCAGGAAAGGCTCCGCGGCAATTTTCGAACGCAATGCCTCACTTTATTCTCGTATGCATTGTCTGCGTGTAGAGCGACACGCCAGGTTATTTCACTCATCAAAACCGCGCCGCACGACATCCGGGAGATCCTCAATTTGATCGTTGACTCGTACTGTTTTCGCGCCAAGGACATTAAGTAGATGGACTTTTTCCGACTGCGACTTGATCGGCTGCTTTCGAGCGCGCAGAAACGACTCACAGAGATGGAAGGGTTGCTCGACGAGTGCTGGTGGGAAGAGCTCATTGGCGTCGGCATGTATTTCAAGTTTAACAAGACTGTCGCAAAGCAGTTTGTGAAATTGTATGCGCAACTGCTCAAAGATGTGCAAGCCATGCGATTCGCGATTGCTGCAGAGACGTCCCATTGGACCCACGCGGTGCTCATCAAAAAGCTACAGAAGAATATCTACGTGGTGCAAACGGAGATGAACGACCTACTTGAAGAGATCTCAGACAAAGTGCTTCATGCTGATACATGTACGTACACTTGCACACGCACACAACCTCAAACGCGTGTTCCTCATGTGTCCATGTGCTGCCGATCTAGCCATGCCGTCGGCGAGATTCAATTACCTGGAGATGAAACTGGAGCAGTTCGTGGCCAAATACACCAAGCTGTACGGCGAAATTGCGGCGTCAGAAGTCCACACTCCAGCCGACGTGGGGAAAACGATGCCGTTGAGCCTCTTCATTTACTCGTTCCACGCGCTTGCTCACACGTTGTTTGACTTTGAGCAACAATACAACCAGAAAAATTTCACGTCCAAGTACCGAATCCACAGTTTCGTCAAGATGGCGTGGAAGAGTTTCTACGAGAAAAGCAGCTACCCCCACCAATTGCTGTTTTTCTCGTTTCGCACGACGCTTGCGGTCTTGCTTGGAGTATCCGTGGCGACGTTTGTGTTCGCATTCAGCTACACTGCACCAAATTCAATCGCTTTGGTGGCCCAGTATCACATTGGTATGTTATTGCGAACGAAATCAGTGCGGTGGCTATGAGCTAGCATTTGACCTTGTTTTGTATTATTATTTTTGTGAATTGCAGGTGGCACGTACAGCAACACTATCTATCGATTTGCGGGATTAGTGGCAGGCACGGTTTTACCGTCCGCGTTTCACTTCTTCGTCTGCCAGATCCCCAGTGATGTCGGGTACAACTTTTTGAACAACATCATCCTCTTCGTCTGGATGTTGGGCTCGATGTATCTTTACTACAGCGCTTCGTACCAGAAAATTGCAGGACTGGTATCTGCGTATATGGCGGCATACGTATTGCTTGACCACACGTGCCGATCGCCGACTACTGTCACGGGGTCGACTGGAACGCTGTCGTACTCAAGTTTGACCGGAAATGCGCTTGGAATCCTAATCTTGATGCTCGTGGAGCTCATTTTGCACCCGCAGAGTGCAACAACGCTACTGAGGAAAAACATCCAGGATGTCGTGAAACAGCATGGTGAAGTGTTTCGGCAAGTTTTCCGACATCATTTGGCAAGTGAACAGTTTCAAGGTGCGACATCGGGTGCCGACAAGCTCACCGAGTCCGAGCTCAAAGCGCTGCGCAAAAAAGTGGCAGTCACCTTACCGCTGCTGCTAGTGGAGCAGGGTAAATTGCTGCATGATGCCTCCAAGGAGCCGACCCTGTGGCGACCCGAGTTTTCCGTGGCCAAGTATTTTCAAGTAACAAACGTGTGCAAGACATTGCTCACGCATTTGCGGATTTTGCTCGATCTTGTCGAGTGGCATGAAAAGCGACGTACGAATGGACTTGATACACGGTTGCGGCTTCCTCGAACCAGTACGCTCAATGCAGAATGCTTTGCTGCTGCTGTTGTGTCTAGAGATGGACCCGGCGCTGCATCACCACATGCTGGCCCTTCCAATCCACGCGAGCAATGGCTTGCTAGTCAAGATGAATTCGAAGCAAGCGTAGAAGATGCCCTGGACACACTGACTGAGCTGTTCGGCAAAGAGTTCTGTAACGTGAGCGGCGACGGAACAGCAATATTCATGCAGATGAAAGAAGCATTTCGCATTGCTGATGTGCACCGTCGTGACGAAGTTAATGCTAGTGAATTGGCTCTCTTCTTAGAGAAGTTGCTCCCGTACACCGCACTCGGCAACGTCGAAATCGACTAGTACGTTGGCGAGTTCATGAAGATGGTGGATAAAGACCAAGATGGCACGGTGTCGTTCAAGGAGTTTATGAAAGTTTTGAACGAAGGTTTTCGCCTGGAGCTTGAGATATATGAACTGGCACAGGCAAGAAGCATCAGCGGCAGTGCCGTCGACGGCCGATTTAGTTGAGTTGATAGCAGAAGAAGACTCAGCCGAGGTGATAGTAGCAGAATGCTCAGCCGCAGGTTCAGCCAAGTTGACAGCAGAAGGGCTCCGCAGAGAGCAACAAGCGTTGTCGTCGAAGCTGTTCAAAAGGGAACGGACGCGACCACGCCAGTCTCTGCAACTTCGTATCCGACAACCTCAAGTGAAGACAAGCCTCTCACGATTCTCGACCCCAATTTTTTCAGTGTACCTGAAAAGCAACCGACACTTTGACACCGCTTCTCAATGGAAGATTCTAGAGAAGCACTGCTTAACGTTGAACCCTTCACGATCAAGAAAGCATGTATGGCGTTGAAGCAAAGTTATGGTGAGTATTTCATGCATCAGTACGAGCGCGAGCATCAGGTTCCTATGGAAGATTTCATTGTCATGAGCTGCTTGATCTCGGAGTGCGAACAAATTGCAGCCAATTTGACCGAACTCAACTCGCTGGCGGTGTCATAGGCAGCATCTGACGCACCGCTCCGCATGATCGTACGACAAGAGATGGCTTTTAACATCGAGCATTTTGTCATGAATTCAAGTTACATCCAACTAAGCCAAGTGCTGACGTTTGGTTATCGACAAGGCAAAATTTTTTCCATACAGCTTAAATGCATGAAAGGGACTCAAATGAAGCTAGCTTCAAGAGCAAAGAAAAGCAACAAAACTGAAAGACGGACCACACCAGTCACTCAAGCAACGCGGCTGCAACTGCCTAGTTAGCGACACCACCATTCGCAGTAAGATGCGCAGCAGCGCTGACCGTTCGCGAAAGCTTGGCGTTGATGCCAATTGAAATCCACGAGAAGATGCCGTCCGTGACCGAGTTGCCGAGGTACACGTAGTTCACAACAGGGTCGAAGGTGGCCGCCGATTGCGCAAAGATGGAATCCCTGGCGTTCGTGGTGAGAGTTTGCTTGTTTGGGAGATAGGCCGAAGTCTGTTCGACCTGGGTGATCAAACTCTGGTCGAAGAAAATTTGACCGACGTGGGATACGGAGCCACCAGAGTAGGTGTTGTTGGCCAACACCTTGCCGTCGTGGTTCGCAAGAACGTGGATGTGCGAGGCGCGTCCAGTGTAGTGACCCGGAAACTTGGTAAGGAAAGTCACCAAGCCGCTGGCGTTCGTTGGCGCAAGCCCACGACCAAACGTCTTGTTGATGTTGGACTTGTCAGCGTAGTTGCCATTGCTGGCGGCGTTCACGCCTGAGTACACACCCGTCGAGTTGCAGTGCCAGAAGTCAATGTACAAGTTCGGGACTGGCAAACATGTGTTGACGTCAATGATCTGAAGCTCGGTGTAGAGGTCAATGCCCGCTTGGTTCTCACGAATGTCGGAACGGATAAGTTCACCACGGACGTAGTAAGGCCCTTCGGTCACGTAAGGCTCAAGGACGCACTTTGGCGTGGAACCGAAGAGAACAGCCGGATTCGTGGCGGGACTGACTCCGGTCAGAGACGACTTGTGATTCGTCGCGATCACGGTGGCGGCACTGAGTTTGCGCTCTGCGCGGAGTTTATCAACCAAGGCAGCACGTCGCGCACTCCCTTCTTCTTGAAGTCGTCGACCATGGGGAGTCTTAGCACATGCTGCAAGAGCACGCTGGCTTTCGGCAAAGTACTGCTGACGCTGGGCTTGCACTTCAGCACTTTCAGCATGGTGGGTCTCGCCGGGATGAGCCGATACAAGCTCCGAAAGACCCAGAGTGGCCAAGACAGTCACAGCGAAGAGTTTTACCACTTGAACCATTTTGGAGAAGAAGCTGAGATGTTGCTTGAGTTGTTTGCAGGAGAAGGCAAGTTGGAAAGTGAACAACCACAAATGTTGATCCTTGATCCTGCTCATCGATCCTCGCTTAAATCGTATCAGCGTGGGCATGGACTCTAATGGGAAGCCAGGAACTGCTGGATGGTATCAGCTTTCTATCACTATCCTTTTACTGTACTGCAAAATGAGGTCGAGTCCTGCTTGTTTACCCACAGGTGTAACGGTGTGAGGCAACGTTGAAGCCCCGAGTGTCGTTTGGCACAGCATCTGATTGGTCGCGCTTTCAAGGTGCGGTGTTAGTTCAAGCGGATCTTCGAACTTGGCGGCCGAATTGCTGCGTCTGATAATGGACATGAGCGACACAGGCTACGATCTTTTAAGACTTCCTCATTTGTTAGGTAAAGTTGCTCAAAGTACGATCGTCAGCAGTGATTCTAGATTTGAAGCAGGCTCAAAGTTCGTCAAAAGAAGAAAACCTGCCGTAAACGATGCCGTTTCCAGACGTGTTCGTGGCCTTTGACGACAGCTAAGGCTCAATACCTGACGATTGTTGCTCAGTTTTGTCCTTCAGCAATTGGCGTGGAGAAAGATTCGCCTGTGTATATTTGCTTCTTTTTTTGAAGTTGACTTTCCAGGTCCTCACAGGTTTATGACGACACACGGCGATCGTACATGCACTGCAGCTAATTGCTGGACCAGCGGTTCCCAGATCGCTTGAGTGCCTGAACTCGAGTAATTTGTTTACAACCTAAAAAAAGTTGCGTATGATCTGTAATACGGATCATGGCCGGCAGGCAGTTAATAGGAGCTGGCCGGTAATCAGATCACCACGGCGACAAGACTGCAACACGACGCTACGACGCTGCGTGCGCTAGACCGTCGGGCTCGCGCCTCTGTGATGGGCAATAGGACACTACTACTAACAAAGATGGCAAGTTTCATATGACACTCGTTGAGTCTCACACCAACTCTTTGGTCTTGCGAGCATCGAGGGAGATAGATGGTTGGCACTTCCTTCAAGTCTCTACAGTAGCCTGCGACCAATATATGGATACCGTAGCGGACGAGACCGCCTGGACACACAAAGACCCCCAAAATGCTCCAAAGATCTGCTCGGAGCACGGGAAAGGCCGGCAAGGAGTGCGCGTATAATGTATAATGTACGTGACGGGCGGTACGTCCTGTACAGTAGCAGGCACAGGACATGGCACACTGAGAACAAGATCTTGTACAGGACCGCGGCTAGATCAGTGGAGACGAGAGTCCCCAAAATGTGCACATCTTTGGCATTCACGTCCCGCTCAACAAAAAAAGCGTGGGAGCAGCGAGGCTATCTTTCCTGCCAGACTTTACAGTACCCCGTACTGTCGCGGTCGACCTCTAGAGCGCACAACTTGTAACCTGCAGCGGATCGATTTGGAGCCGACCTTTTTGCAAGTGTGTCTCCAGAGAATGTCGAAAAGGTTGACCCATGTGTTAAACGAACAAAGAAGGACAACCAAGAGACCAAACAGCTTCTTCTGGCTGTGAGGTTGGCTGGCTTCGGCGTTACTAGTATAATCTTCCCTCGGTTTGGGTCTATTGCGCAGGTCAAAATCTCAAAATCTAGCCATCGCTGAAGAGAAGCAACACATTGAATTTAATGTGGACCGTGCATGGTGCCTAGCACAGGCTTTACTGTACAAGTAAACACCGCCTCGTCCTGGAAGACTCGCTCGGAAGGTGCTTCTCTCTTCCAGTCCTACTCTCCTGAAATCCCATGTGCGATGCCAACAACAAAAGCGTGGAAGTGACCGGTCCTCTGTAGGGAAGGGATATTTTTTGTTTGGTTACTCTACTCTCACTATGAAAACAACAAGCACAGTGCCCCAGAATCTGGCGGTCCGTGTGGAGATGGACAGCGCTTGCGTCACTCCTCCCTCAGATGACAAAGAAGATGCCGCGCTTTTTCGACAGTTGCATCTCAAACAATCGTTGAAGGATCGCTCAGGAACGACCTGTTTCTCTGCTTCGGACACGACCTTCGGAACCAAGGCTGCGCTCTGAATCGAGAGACAAGTCGTCCACCAATTGGTGTCCGCAAAGCAGGGCAGGCAGGGTTGGACGAACCCCGGTTTGATGGGATTTGATTTTCGCCTGGGTGTTGGGGTTTCTGGCCAATAAAACCGGTATGAACCGGTGAAGGGACCATCGCAGTCACCCTTCAGTCGATATACAGCAACTGCACATCCATGCAACAACTGTACGAGCGCCTCTTCTTTGGTGTTTTCTCATGCTGAGTGAAGCTCCCATGCTCTGCGGATGGCGTTCACCCCATCTTGCTTAGCCTGGTTGACTTGATCTACTGTACTAAATTTAGTATTTGCTGGCGGGTTCATGAGACAACAAGATAGCTACCGACTCTGCATAACCCTAAGGGAATCCTCCATATACAGCTCTGGGATTTCCTTGAACGTTTGGGATATCTACTTGGGAAAGAGTGACAATCCATGGGCGTGGGAATTTAAAGAAAGGAAGGAGAAAAAAAAGCGGCGTTATCCAACCCTGCGCCTGCGCGAAGGTAGGTAGGAGGATCCTGCAGTGGTCCGATGCGTTGAAGCGGAAGACATCAATACGTTCCGCATGGCAAACATGCACTGCCAAAACTGAGAAGCACAGCAAACAGCTCTCCACGCTTTGTATCTGAGTGCTATCGCTACCACGATGCTAACTAGAATCTGAGGAGATTCGCCTGTTTTCGGTCTACTTGACTCAAAAACTGCTTATTAAGAGCGTGTTGAATTTGGACAATACCCAAACCCAACAAGCTTAAACAAATATCAACTAACACTGTAAATACACTTTGTCTGTCTGTGTGTCTGTATTGCGGCGTTCACTAAGTTTTGCCCTCCACTTTGTGCTGCTACATCATCAATATTTCACTGACTATAGTATATTGTACCCTACAATATATTTCGTACCATCCCAAAACGAGGCAAACCATCAAAATACGGGCTGACACCTCCTTTGGCGAATAAAAGATTGGTATAGGAAGATGCCACAACAGTCGACGGCTGACTCAACACGCGCACAGATCTGCAAATGCATTTCTGAGGACTATCACAACATATCGTCATCCAAACGACAACGCTTGCCCAACAGCCTCAACACGTTGCCCGAACATGTGCAGCCATGCTGAACGCCATCATGCAATTCACAGATGAGTTTCAAACGACAACACTACTTCAAAGAAAACCACA
>JAADVP010000888.1:0-13339 GCA_023335675.1 Globisporangium solare
CAGCCCCCCCCCCCCTTTCCTCGCGGGCCATCCCCGCGCAGTCGCTCGAAAGTTCCTGCACGCGGCGGATATCGGCACCGAGGCGTGTGCGTCAATAATCCCTCACAGTATTTTAACAACGCGCAGCAGCACCCGCGATTTCCCGCGTTCGTGGTCGCTGGCGCCGCCATTCGCGGAGGGAAAACTTCAGTTTCGAGGTTGAACTTGCGCGCATGGTCGTCACGCAATCGGCCGCCTGGTGTTATTATTAAACAATGCACGGTGTTGATGCCTGCTGCTGGTGTGCGGCGGCGTGTGCATGAGCTGAAATGCGCGTTTTATGACAACGCGAGGGATTTACAAGCGGCAGAGACGGGAAACCTCCGCGAGTTCGGTGCGCTCTCGCGTCAACTCAACCGCTTGCATGCAACGCGCGCGCGCTTTTGTCCCAAGGGGCCACCCTGTGTGGTTCGTAAAGTTCTGTGCTTCGTCGAAGTTTCAGTATGAGAGTCGTCTTCGCCTGTAAACCGCGTCCAGTGCGCCAGTTCTTTTCGACCCATTTCTGAAGTTTCCTGTCCCAGTTGGCAACTGCACAAAAGCCGGTAAACGAGTGGGTACGAATACAGCAAGTTGGGTTTCGTTGTCCGCTCTGTTCCTATCAATTGTCGAAACGCAGGAACGAAGATGCAAAACCAATCCTCCTCTGAGAGTAATAAGGGACGCCCCTACTTTTATCGAGTGGGTTTTAGTGCTCGATGCGCGCGCTTTTAGCGCCAAAGCGCCGTCGTCATCATCGTCGAGCGCGTCTTCTGCCAGCGGCGTTACATGGCGGCCAGCAGCTGCCGAACCTCGGGAGAGAGGGAACGCGGCGCTTTTTCGAACACGGGAAGATTACACACCATCTGGGGCGGCGTACAGTACCGGACGAAGCGTTGCTCCTTATCCAGAGTCGCAGGCGGCAGTGGTGGACGGCGACACTCACGCTTCCAGAACAAACGCAATCGCGCATACAAACTCCAAGATGTTTTGTGTTTTTGTTTTGTTTTTGTGGATCGTCCCCACTGTGTACGCGTTTGGAAGTGTCACCCGCGTCCCCCCTCCATTCACGCAATGGCCTTTTTTTTATGCACACGTAGAAAAAGAAAACTTCAGTTTTTTGTGCAAAAAACCTTGATGGCATCAGCGTAAAACCTCTCTCGTAGTATGCGCGAACACTCGGTGAGGTTTTAAAATTCTGTGGAAAATCGCAAACGAGTACTTGCAAATCGCATTTACCTCTCTATATCAGCTAAATGACTCTTGTCACCCTGTATCCTGCAGTGTTATACTCAGTTGGAGCATCTCGGTATTGCCTCTTTAACCCGCAAGATATCCATTCTGGAAGGATACGCAGCGTTCAGAGGGCTTTCCTCCCTTCTGTTCCTGATGGGCGACTGGCCGCCGGCGACACCCGTGAACGGACCGCTTGCTTTTCCTGAGCTGTTCCCAGTCTTCCGGCGCGTGACGCAGCGGCGCGTCGGCCTATCACTTGTGATTTCCTGCGTTTCGACGCCGACGACGTGGTGGCGCGGGATCGCAGCGCGCTTCACTGTACTCTCGTGCTCCCTCTCTCCCCGTGCGCGCGCCGGGAGGGAAGAAAGAAAGAAGCAGCAGGAGGAGTGGGATCCGCGCTGGATCGAATCGATTGGCGTCCCTCCTTCCTCCGTTGGCCATTGACGCGTTCGGGTGCCTTTATTTCGTCCGTGCGGCTGTCGAACGCGCGCAGAAGACGAGCGTACTGCAGTTTTCGTTTTGAATTTGTCGAGTCGAGCTCCGGCAGGCGGGGGACTTTTCTCTCTCCCCCCCCTTCCTTCCTTCCTTCCTAAGTTCCATCCTTGGCGCATCGATCGATCGATCCCCCAGACAAGCGAAGCCTATGATGAGGGATATCAGTGCCAGGTTTAAATACAGCGAACGCGAGGCGGTGACCGCGGCCAAGCAGCACGCCGTGGCCTCGCCGCCGACGACGGACCGCGCAGAGAGCGCGCCGCCGCAGCCGCCGACATCGACAGCAGCAGATCACGACGGGTCGAGAAGCGCAGCGCAGACGCATCACGACGCGTGTCCGCCGCGAGATCTCATCCAGCGCTGTCTGAGGAGTTACTATCGGGACGTGGAAAACGGCGCGGCGACGTGGAGATCGGTGAGCCAGCGCATGCAAGAAGACCTCGCGCCGTACTCGATCTTGAAGCTCGGCGGGTTCTCGTTGGGCAACATCTCGACCAAGCTGTTGGGCCACGTGCTCGTACACAAGACCAACCTGCGCACACTGGACCTCGGGTTTAACCGCATCACTGACAAAGGCGCGACTTTGCTCGCAAAGGCGCTGGAGCAGAATGTGTCGCTCGAGAGTTTGTATTTGAGCGGGAACGACATTGGACCTGCGGGCGCCAAGGCCCTCGCGCACTCGCTGTCGAAGAACACGACGCTGCGGAGTCTCCACCTGAGCGGAAATAACATTGGCGAAGAAGGCGCCAAGTACTTAGCCGAAGGGCTGAAAGTGAACGTCGGCCTTCGGTCGCTGTACATCGGGACGAATGGAATCGGAAGCAACGGCATGCGGTGTTTAGCCGAGGCGCTGACCGTGAACAAGGTGCTCGAGGAGCTCACGTTGGGCCAGAACAAGATTGGGAGCAACGGCATCAAGCACATTGCCGCCGCGTTTGCGTCCGGACAAGCCGTGCTAACGACGCTCGAGATCGGCAAAAACGGCATCGAGCAGGAAGGCGCGCTCGCGCTCGCCAAGGCGCTGTGCAACGGCAATCCGAATTGCCTCCAGAATTTGTACATTGACAACAACCCGATGGGCGACGTCGGTGCCGGCGCCTTTGGCGCGCTCTTGGCGAAAAATTTGGTGCTGCGCGTGCTGGATCTCAGTTACTCGCAGATGTCGTTGCTGGGCCTGCGGGATCTGAGTATGGGGCTCGCGTACAGCAGCTCGCTGCTGTGCCTTCTCCTGGATGGTCATGACTGGGCGAGCACGCAGTACATGAAGAAGACCAATGGGCTCACGGGCATGTCGCTGTCGTCCAAGGGCGCGAGTAATTATGCGGCGTCGTGCATCGTGGGCGCCATCAATTCCAACCCAAAGTCGCTGTTGCTCAAGCTGACGGGCGTAGATCTTAGTTTAGTCGTGTCTCCGCCGTCGAGTGGGGGCGAGTATTCCGTGCCAGACGATGCAAGTGCAGACGGAGGCAGTCGCGATCGAGAGACTGGCGTCACACGGCGGTATTCTGACACGCTGACGCGCAATGAACGGATTTTGAAATACTTGCAAGAGAACCGCCGACCGCCGAGTGAAACGCCGAGCTCCAATAAGCGCAAGAATGTTGACCAAGCGAACGCTTCCGTGCCCACGTCTTCGGGGTCTTCTAGCGATACGAGCGAGCAAGTACACCCGAAATACCAGCGGCTCGATGCGAACGGTCCGGTGAAGTCAAGTTCGTCGAGTGGAAGTATTGGCAGCAACAGCGAGGCGATGGCTACTGCTACTGCTACTGCTGCTAGTGCTAGTGCCAACGCTGCGGCGGCAGCGCCGTCGTATTTGTCGAGAAGACCCCCACGAGTGGGTTTGCCTTCGCGCGGATCCATCGTCCAATTCCCGACGACCTTAGCACAGAACCGCTTGTCGCTAAAAAGCCCGCGGTATGAGAGCACGATGGAGGTTCAAGTGCGCAAGGTGATCCTCGACATTGCCAATTTGCCGTTCAACACCGACGAGTACGCGACGCTGCAAACGTACTATTTGGGTGGCTGCATGAGTCCAAAAGAGGACGAAGTGGAAGAAACCAAAGGAGGCGTTGACGCGGACAACGATGCCGTGCTGGTAGGCGGGAAGCGGCCGCGACGGAACTCGCTCAGTTGTGCGGAAGCAGATTTGTGTCCGGCGTGCCGCACCAGTCGTCTGGCCAAGTTCCGCAGAGTGATGCTGCTGAAAGCTCGCTTGGAGTCGAAGAAGGAAGCCACGGAGGAGAAGCTTTTGGTGATTTTGCGTCAACTGCACTACCTCATCGGCGTGTTCCAGCACGTGGACAACGCCGACGACAAAATCGACAGCATCCTGGTGTCGGCCCACGACCCGTCGCTGCTGGCGGTGCCTGCGCCGCGAGCACGGCAGCAGACCGCGCCAGGACTTCCCCCGACAGCGCCGTACGTGTAGGCGACGCAAAGTAATAGTATAGAGGCAGCGTTTATTCGATGCCAGGATAGGACACTCACCTGCTCGAGCTTGGGCGCTGATCCAGCAGCCCACCAGCGAGCGACAAGCAGCGAACCCCCCGACAACCGGACCACCCCGTATTTATCGATGCCCCGCACACAGACTCACAATACAGACACGATGGGCACGACACCGCATGCTTCTCCGTTGTCCGGGTCGTAGCGACTCGCATGTCCCGCGCCGTGCGATCGCGGCCACGACGGTTGCTCGATTTTACCAGAGAGAGCGGAAAAGTATCCACTTTGTGCGCGCTGTGCCACATCGTGACGGCGCCGAGCGTCTTTTGTTGCTGATCTCCCTCTCTATAAGACGAATCAAAGAATCCCTTCATATACAGTATAGCAGTTCTTAGGTATTGAATAGTGTGGGAAGGCTCAATGAAGCAGACTGTTTCGAATATTTTATGGATTGCTAGAAGGTGCCAGCAAACGAAGTTTTACCAAGAGATCCAGAAACGTCGACACGCCGGGCTTTTCTCTTGCGTGCACTGGCCATTCCCGGCATCCCAGTAAGTGCGATCTTTCTTCCAGCGAGCCAATCAGCTTGCGTCACGACCAACACAAAAGGCTCCGCCAATCCGACCAAGTATACAAACACCAAGTGATTAGATCATCACCTAGTGGCCTCCTTCAAACGCGACCAAGTTGGTCGCTTCCGTCCTCTTGCGGCACAAATTACGCGAAGCTCACAACCCGAAGCGAAGCAGCTCGCTATCTCCATCTCTCTCTCTCTCTTCCTGCTTCCCTCCGTCGCCCCCCCCCGCACAGCATGAGCGCCGTGAGCATCGCCGACAAGACCCCTCGCGTCGTGGACGAAGTGGCCAAGTACGTCAAGCCGCAGGCGCTTGGCGCGCGCGAGCTGCAGTACGGCACGGCCGGCTTCCGCGAGGAGGCGTCGCTGCTCCCGTCCACGTGCCACCGCATGGGCATCCTCGCGGTGCTGCGCTCCAAGAGCGAGGGCAAGATCACGGGCATCATGATCACGGCCTCGCACAACCCGGGGAGCGACAACGGCCTCAAGCTCATCGACCCGCGCGGCGACATGCTCAAGCAGAGCTGGGAAAAGGTGCGCGCGGCATGCCCACATATCAGGAGAGAAAAAGACACGCCGCCGAGCTAACGTTGTGTCTTTCTTTGGGGCGTTGCGGTGTGTAGTATGCGATGCAGTTGGCGAACGCGAGCCCTGAAAAGGTCGTGGACATCCTCGACTCGATCATCCTGGCCGAGAAGATCAACTTGGACCAGACCGGCAACGTGTTCATCGCCAAGGACACGCGACAATCCAGCGAAGTACTTGGCTTTTCGAGCCGTTGATGAAGACTAATTGTCCGCATGGTACTGAGTTGTGTTGTTGCAAATCATCTTGACTCTATTGCAGCATCTGGCGGAGCTGGCACGTGAAGGAGCGCTTGTCGTTGGCGGCAACGTGCTCGACTTTGGTCTGCAGACGACGCCCCAGCTGCACCACCTTGTCCGCATGGTACGTAAACTGCGATTCATGTGCATGATGCTCTTATGTGGTGCTGACACTCAACACGTGCTTGTTGCGGTCGTATGCAGTGGAACTACGAGCAGTACAACAAGGGCGATTGGGCGTCGGAAGTTGGCTACTACAACATGCTCACCGATGCGTTCAAGCAGCTGACTGCGAACATCGACTCCAAGAAGCTGGAGATGCGAACGCCGCTGTACGTCGATTGCGCGCACGGTGTCGGCGCCTTGCAGCTCGCGAAGCTCGCCAAGGAGCTGGGCGAATCGCTGCACCTGGAGATCGTCAACACGCCGAGCGACGGCGAACTGAACCACGAAAGCGGCGCGGAACACGTGCAAAAGGCTCGCAAGCCGCCAACTGGCCTGTCGCGCGACTCGGACCGCGGCAAGCGCTACTGCAGCCTCGATGGCGATGCTGACCGTGTCGTGTTCCACTACTTTGACCAGGAAGGCGTGTGGCACTTGTTGGACGGCGACAAGATCGCGTGCTTGTTTGCTGAATTCTTTGCCGACAAGCTGCGCGTCCTCGAGCTCGACCGCGAAGGCGTCTCGCTTGGCTGCGTGCAGACCGCGTACGCGAACGGCGCTGCGGCGCGATACCTGCAGTCGCGAGGCATCCGCGTGGCGCAGGCCAAGACTGGCGTCAAGTACTGCCACAAGAAGGCGACCGAATACGATGTGGGGATCTATTTTGAGGCGAACGGCCACGGCACGGTGATCGTCAAGGACGCGCTCATGGACAAATTGCACAAGTGGGAAAACACGATCCATGACGAGCGCAAGAAGCAGGCGCTTGCGCAGTTCCTGGCGGCGCACCAGCTGATCAACCAAGCCACGGGCGATGCCATGAGCAACTTGCTGTTTGTGGAAGTGCTGCTGATCCAGAATAACTGGTCGATCGCGGACTGGGATCGCATCTACCACGACCTCCCGAGCCGTCAGACGAAGGTCAAGATCGCGGACCGCAGCGTGATCAAGGTGGACGAAGTGGACGACACGAAGGTGCTCGGCCCGGACAACCTGCGCTCGGCGCTGGGCGAACTCTTGCAGGCGTACCAGTCGAAGCAGGGCCGCGGCTTCATCCGTCCGTCGGGGACCGAAGACGCTGTGCGCGTGTATGCCGAGGCGCAGACTCAGGTGGATGCTGACGAGCTGGCGCTGCAGCTGGCCAAGCTAGTGCACCAGCACGCCGGAGGCGTCGGCGCCGAGCCGACCTCGTTCGTCGCGTAACTCAGCAATGGAAGGCAGAACCGGAACCAGAGCGAGCGGCAGTTGCGTCTTCGTAGTTAGTGAAAGTTGTGCGCACGGAAATAACGCAGCGCGTCTCGTTTTTTTTCTTTTCACATTTGGGGATGTCTTGGCACAAGAAGCACCTTTTAAACTCGTAGACTCTTTGAAATGGTAATGCGGTTGATACCAAAACATGCGCAATTGATACTAATGTACCGCGGTTTTTTAATTTTATAGATCCACAATTTAATATAACGCTCGGTATCGAAAACGAGCTCTTGATACCAAGTATCAACGTCTCGGGAAGGAAGGAGAAGTGTCGAAGCCCAAGATGCAGAGCGTGCGATGGCGTGCGGTTGCTGCGGCGGCGATACTCTGCGTGGCGACGAGCGCAGCAGGCGCATTGTCGCCCGCCGCGTCTATAAGCGCTAGTGACGAGTTGTTCGTGCCGCTTCGAGCCGCCGCGCTGCGAGGTCTGTTGACGTTTGCTGCGAATGTCTCCAGCAGCGACTCGGAGTTCGAATGGGCGCAGTACGAGGCGCTCCTTGTGTCCAGAGCACGAGCGAGTCCGTTGGTGCTGTTCTTCGGCAGCACCCCTGACGACTGCGAGATGTCCGCTGCTGCAGCTGAGAGCGACAAAGATGAGGACGACGACGAGCTGCAGTGGTTCCGTCAGAGCGCACCTGCTGAGCCAGCGTCGCGAGAATGCATCGACACGAAGACGCAGGACAACGCGCTGCTCGTGGACGCGCTCGACGCGACTGCAAGAGCATACGCTGGCCTGCGCATCGTGTCTGTCCCAAAGGAGCTCCTGGACGCCATGCTTCGCTATGTGAGTGCCGCGTTTACGTGCTTCTCGCATTTTTGTGTGTTTTCTTCTTCCTCTCGTGTTCTGATTCTTGGTTTGTGCTGCTTGCTGCTTGCGCGACGCAGCACCGCGTCACGACGCGACCGTCGCTGCTGTGGGTCCCGCCGCGCTCGTCGCCAAACTTCCAGCGGTTCGCGCACTCCGAGACGAACTTTCTGGATCTGTCGTCGCGCGACAAGCTCCTCGAGATCTTCCAGCAGCAGCAGCAGACCAGCAAGCCTCAGAGCGGGAGGAGAAGCGCCAAGTCGGTCTCGCCAGCGACCAGCACGGCGAGCGAGAGAGCAGCAAACAGTCCGCCGCTGTCCGACGCACAGCGACTCGGCGCCGTCGTGAGCGAATTCATCCGCCAATGGTACGTGAAAAGCAAGCTGTCGCCGTCGGCGGTGCCATCCAAAGCAGCGGCTCGACAGAGCAAATCGTCGTCGTCCGTGGCGGAATTCCTGCCAGTGCTCGGCGTGCTCGCGCTCGTCGGGTTTATCGTGTTCGACAACCGCGAGATCGTGCTGCGCACGCTGCAGGGCCGCGTGGTGTGGTTTGTCTGGAGCCTCGGCGTGCTGTACGTCGCGTACAGCGGCATTTTCCACGCCGTGATCCACCGCATGTCGCTGTTCTACTTCCACCCGAGCTACGGGCTCGTGTTTTTCCACCCGAGCGGGCGGCGGCAGTTCGTGCTCGAGGGGCTGCTCAGCGGCTCGTGGAGCTTTTGGATCTCGCTCGCAGCGTTCTCGATCGTCGAGATCATGCCGATGCTGCGCTCGAAGTCGGGGCGCAGCGACATGCTCGGGCTGCCGCTGCTGCTCATCGGTATCGCGTACACGATCCTGCACTTCACGTTCATCTCCAAGCACCCGTGGCTCTCCAAGTAAAGAAATGCCATTAGCTTCCAACTACAAAGTTTTGCCATGTTGTTTGATCATAAAGTGCTTGTTTTAAATGGCGTTTATTGCGCGCCAACGGTCTGCGCCTTGAAGAATTCATGAAAGTGCGAGTAAATGTCTTTGCCCGAGCTCCAGGGCACCACGGACGCGCGCACTTGGTCGCGGTGCGCGTTGATCTTGGCCAAGAGCTCAAAGGACTTGCCGCTCGCCAGGTCGTCTTGGCGCGCAAACACCACGTCGCTCCTTCAATCATGAGTCATAAAACACGCATATATATACGTCAGCACCACCGATAGCAATAAGCAAATCCTCGCTCATGCGCACACAAGCTCAATACGTACTTAGAAAGCCGCGTGGCAGGACAAAAATCCCCAGCGCCGTCGCCCACGTACAGCACGCGCGCAAACGGGTCCCTGCGCTGCAGGATCTCGTCGAGGATCCGACCTTTGCACATGTTGAGCGGACAGTGCGGGCACCCGTGCGGCTCGCGGTCGCTCGGGTGGTGCGGCTCGACGCGCAGCCGCCGCCCGCCCCCACTGTCGTCGTCGAAGCGCGCGGGATTCGTCACCACTTCGCTCACGTGCGCGCTCAGCTCGTACTGGTCGAGCAGGCTCTGGATGTACACCGTGTTGGCGTCGCTCACGATCTTGACGTCGGCGCCAAAGGTGTCGGCCGCGAGGCGCAGCGCATCAAGCATCTCGCGCTGCACTGGGACCTGCGCCGCCGTGGTCCTGATGGCGTCCGCCGTGATGTGCGGCCGGTCCACGTACATGCGGCGCGACACCTCCTTCGCGAGCTCCGACCACGCCATCGTCGTGTCCCGGAACTCCAGCAGCAGCTCCGGGTACAGCATCTGCACCACAAAGATCTCCGAGTCCACGTCCACGAGCGAGTAGTCGAAGTCAAACACCACGAGCACGCGCGACGCGGCGCTCGTCGTGTCGGATCGCGCTGTGGAGGCTGGTGTTTCCATGGCAGTATATGCGGAAATGGACTCGTGGAGACTGTGCCATGGATCAGCTCATGCTGTGGTCTGTGGCGCCATTAGACACCCGCAAGCGCCGTCATACGCGCAGCAGAACCGAAAATGTCGAGTCCATTTCGAGCACACCAATAAGGAACCGCTCGACTCATCTACAACACGACTAATCAGTGATTGGTCTGTTTAACAGGTTTTTCATTGGCTGAAAATGCGGACGCTTGTGAATGTGGTCCACACCGGAAACAGCTCCTGTCGATGCATTTTGTGACTACCGGGAAGTCCAGCGCCCCGATTTTTTTCTGCAGATCTTACATGGGTGCAAACTAATCGGGACGATAGTAATCGCTCCGTTCGAGTGCGTCGCCCCGAGCGCCACATTCCACATTCCTCCGAACCAGCAGCGCGCACGAGCGCCAAAGACCGCGAGCATGAAGGTGTCGAGCTCCACATCCCCTGCCAAGCCCGCACAGAGCATCAAGAAGGTGCGCCACTCGACGCGCGCGACTCCCCATCTGGGCAAGAGCAGTCGCATCCGTGACGCAAGCA
The DNA here is from genome assembly GCA_023335675.1 of Globisporangium solare. Taxonomy (NCBI): domain Eukaryota; phylum Oomycota; class Peronosporomycetes; order Pythiales; family Pythiaceae; genus Globisporangium; species Globisporangium solare. The sequence goes on from JAADVP010000888.1 coordinate 10,232, forward strand.
CCACGTCCCTCTCGACAGACAAGAAGCCCGCGCTGGGCGATTCAAAGGCAGACGCTTCGGCTTCGGCAAAGCAGCCACCAGTGCCGACTATTCCCGGCCAAGGGTTTGCGTGGCTCGTGGCGGCATTGCGCGTGTTTTACGAGGAGAAGGGCCACTTCGCCGTGCCGCTCTACTACAAGATCCCCGTGCGGCTCCCGAGCGCGCAGCCGTGGCCCGAGAGACTCCGCGGCGTGCGGCTCGGGAGAGAGCTCGCGGCGTTCATGGACGTGTCATACGAAGCCGAGAACGAGCCGATCGTGCTCGAGCTCTTTGAAATGGGCTTCCCGTTAGTCTCGGACTGGAGCCAGTACCTCTGGGAAGAGCTCACGATGCAGTGTCTGCGGATCTACGCGAAGAGAGAAGGCGATGCAAACGTGCCACCGAGCTTCATTGTCCCTCACAAGGACGAGCAGTGGCCGCTCGTCGCGTGGGGGTACACGCTCGGCGCTCAGCTAGAAGACATCCGAAAGAGCCGCAAGCGCTTGTGCAGTTACCAGATCGAGGACCTCGACGCGCTCGGGTTTCTCTGGGACTCCGTCCAGGCCAAGTGGGACGGCGCGTTTCTGCCGGCACTGCGAGCTTTCCACGAGTTGCACGGCCACTGCCACGTCCCTGAGGCGTTTGTCGTGCCGAAAGGCCGCAAGCAGCACCAGTGGGCGTCGAAATTGGCGCGATACCCGCTGGGCAAAGCGTGTCAGGAAGTGCGAAATTCGGACGAGTACGCTGAGGTCTCGCAGCGGGCAGCAGACGAGTTAAAAGAACTTAACTTTTAACGTGCTCTGCTGCAGCGAAATCGATCGATTAATTTAGTAACAATGGCAACCTGGACAAGTCAACACGCAGCGTTTGCTGGGTGGAAATATTTGGTATCGTACATTACATGGATCGTGGTGAGCTTGTTTCTATGTGCTACTATGGTACGCGTGTGTTTACTTGTCGTGGTGTATCGTCAATAAGCCGCAGAGCTCGATGGTGCGCTCGCGACGCCCTTTGCCAGCTGCGCCAGAATCGAGTCGACGTCGTCGTATTCCGCACAGAACTCCTCGATTTCGGCTGGCGTGAACTTCTGGTCAGCTGCAGCGAACGCTTCCCTGAGAGCCTTCGTTTGCTCCGGGGTGAACGGCGCCATGCAGTAGTACTCGATCATCTCCTGGACCTGCGAAGCGCCCATGTGAGACAGCAAAAGCTTCTTGTTGACTCGACCGGGGCGAACGAGCGCGGGGTCCAGCTGCTCCGGATGGTTGGTCGTCATGATCACGATTCGGCCGGGGCAGTCGATGACGCCGTCGAGCACGTTCAAGAGCCCAGAGAGGTTCAAGCGGTCGCTCTTGTCCTTTGGCTTGAGCAGAGGGCCCACGAGCTTTGGGGAACCTTCCCTAGAGCTCATATCCTTTGGTGCCGCGTCTTCAATCTTGCGGGCCTTGACAACCGACGAGGCGCAATCAATGTCTTCCATCACAAACACGACGTCCTCGAACGTCATCTGCACAGGCAAATCCAGTCCGTGAACGGCGAACTTCAAGTCGAACACTGCGTCCATGAGTTCCTGGTTCGTCTTGATCTTGGCGAGCGAGATGGTCACGATATGGCGCTTGGTGTGCTGCGCAATCGCCTTGATCAGGCTCGTTTTACCAGTTCCAGGCGGTCCGTGCAGGAGGAGACCGAGCTTGTACGGGAGCCCCTTGACAGCGAACTTCCTAGATCTCGTGGTGAAGTTGTCGAGAAGCTGCAGCACTTGCTGCTTCCCGTCAAAGAATAGGTTGGCGAATGTCTTGTCTTCCCCGAGCGCGTAGCGTTTGTACGCGACTACAGTGGAAGCAGCGGCACCGTCATCGCCTTCCTTGGGCTTTGCGTCGCCGCCAGATTGGATGTAAAAGTAGCGCGACTTGTCTTTCGCGTGCTTTTCTTTCTCCATTTGCTGATAGTTAGCAAATGCGCGGCTGATGAATGCGTCGATGCGGTCGGAGCCGTCTTCGAGCGTCGAGTAAAACTTGAAGACCACTTTCTCCTTCATCTTGCTCTTCGACTCGCCGGACGCTTCAGAGGTGCCGACTGAGTGCATAAACAAGACGCCCTCTTCAACGCGGATCCATTCGTTCATTCGCGGCAAAATCTCCACACTGAGTTTGCTGACGGAGATGTTTCCATAGTCATCGTCGTCGTCGCTCCAGTCGCTGCCCTCTGAGTCGTCGTACGAAGAGGAGCCAGTGATCGATCCGCTGTCCGAGCCGTTGCAGCCGATGCTCTCGGCTTTGTTGGCGTTCTTCTTGGGGCACTCCAAGAGTTCATACACACCACTCTTGCCGTCGAGGTCCAGGATCTCGGACAAATAGATCGAAATGGCCTTCTGCAGCAAGTGGTTCTTCTGTTCGTAGTCCCACATCTTGCCGTATTGGTTGTGCCGCTGCGCGATCTCGATCGTCCGCGTCACACCACTGACGCTCTTGTTCGCGAACAAGTAGCTTTTGATCAGCGAAAAGATGGACCCGTGCGCGTTGACTGCCGTCACTACCTTTTGGATGAGCAGCGGAATCAGCATGCACGCGAGCGTGTCAATGACGACGTTGCCCGTGTGGAGGGAGTTGATCAGCCCGAGTTCGGCTGCCGTGGAGCTCATTGCGCTCGAGGTTGCGCGCTGCTGGCGAGGCTGCAGAATGGGAAGAATGATGATCACCAGACCAACTCGCATTCGGGGATGTCCATTCTCTGTATGAGTGATGGTCATAATGCGAGTGATGATCTTCATACATGGGTACATTGTGAGTGTTGGTCTTGACAAAGCAGCGAAATGAGCAACGCTGACGACAAGAAGAAGGAGAGGGTTTTGCCCCGTCGGGTGCAGACGATTGCGACAACCAGTCCCAGCCGGTGCGAGCTTTGGTAGGTTGAGGTGCCGCGATCATGCTTTGTCATCAACAGAGGATCGTGTTGTTGAAAGTGATCGTGTGTGCGGTGTGTGTGCTGTGTGAAGTATCAAGTTTGGAGGTTCAACAGTCTTTCATATAGACTCCAGTGTGGTGCAGTGGTTTGCTGTCGAGTTTCCAAGCCTGAAGTCGTGGGTTCGAGTCC
>JAADVP010000889.1:0-13334 GCA_023335675.1 Globisporangium solare
ATTATCATTGTCCGGTTGTTATCTTAATGTTCCCTCGCGTGATCACTTATCCGTGGATCAAAAACGCGTCCTTATTACCACTCCAAAAATAACGGGTGATTACAGGGCCTTTCTCTGGCAACTCCGTTCACCGTCAACCGTCCCGCTGTGGTTTGTGACTGACTGCGCGCTGTTCCCCACTGTCCATTTCCATAAAAAAAATTGGTTTGCTCGAACGTACAGAAATAATTTTCTTGTCAGGTTGGATCGACAATAAATTGCTACTTTAAATAGCTAAATTTAGTAGTTCTTTTTATGCATTTTATGATGATATGAGTATTGTCCGATCACGAAAATCAATTCTGCAATTGACCCTTCGGTATCAAAATATCTTAAATAAACGAAATTGTGGGTGAGTATCATAATTGGCATTACCAACGAACACAACCCAGGTGTCCATCTTAAATTTTGCAAAAAGACGAGAGGCTGCGCTTAGGCTGGTAGTATTAGATAGGGGCCGTTCTTATGAAAACCCCCGGAGCTCAAGGCTGGTACATATGATCAGCTGGCTGAACCGAAGCATTTCAGCCGCTACTCACCTGCCATTCGGGTATAAATGAGCGTAGATGACCTCGTTTCTGGATAAATAAAAATGACTACTTCTGGCTGATTACTTTTCGCTCTACCTGCTGATTTCTGGTTTCGAAACGAGCCACCTCGTGAGGTGGCTGGTTCTGAATGATATCGCAGACAAATTTTTTGGGGGGAATTTACCTCGTTTCGTTGCCGCTTCGGGACAGTGTCCGAACTCTTTGGCAAAGACCCAACAGAAAGAGAAACACGCGAATAGGAGCACCCGAGAGGAGCACGCGCGAGCGGCAACATGAGCACCCAGGACAAAGCAAAGAATCCTCATCTAGTGATGGGAATGACCCATTTTTCGAAATTTGACGCGTTTGTTTCAAATTTCTAGAAATCTCTGAAGAAATCAGCAGCGTCGAAGCATGATAGGAACTGGTTTTGCGGAAAGGTTTTTGCTGGTTTTTGATGACTAAGTTTTTGGTTCATTTTGAAGGTTTGCCTCCCCCTGATGCTTTCGGCTGCTAGCTATTTTTGATCAATTGTCACATTATATCATTTATAGGAGCGGGAGGGTGGGTGTATCATTTATAGGAGGCTCATTGGTGGGAGAACAGACTGTATTTACACAAAGTGAAAATGTGGCAAAAATGGACGTGGATCAATTTCGTTCCTCTGCAGCAAGAATCGGCCAAGTCATGCAGACGCGACTGAACTGGTGCTTCTGTGCCGTGCGCTGCAGCGCCAACGTCCGCTGCGACGTCCCTAACGCGTGCTGAAGTAAAACCCAATCAAAAAGAGTGGACAAAGGCCATCGCGCGTTAAATTGATGGCCGCATCATCGCAGCGACTGTCAAGGCTTTTTTTTCTGAGGGCATGTGGCGTCTTCTGTGCCATTTGCGTCGTATTTTGCTGCACACGTTTGCTTGTGTGTGCCTTCCTTATGCGTAGAATTACTAGTGGCGTCAAAAGGCGATGGTCCTTGGACTTTGCTCTATCGTTGGGAACGCTGAAAGAACGCCAATGCTGAAATTCGCGTGCAGGGCTTTGGTGCTCACACAGCTTTGTAACATCCCCACTACAGATGACCTGTGCTGCAGTAAACGTACTCGCTCGTAGAATGGAAGTCGACTCACAGTGTGTGTTGGCACCAACGTCGTCCTAAACACGTCGGTGGCAACTTGTCGTATCGCGACGAGCGTCCCTGGCGCTGCCCCCACGTTCGCTGGAGCTCTCTAGTAGCAGCGTGGGTTGCTTCTGCACTTCAATATTGAGCGTGAGCTGATACCAATCTGCAGGCTACCGAGATCCCGTGCGCTCGCTCACTTGAGCTCAGGCAATGAATGCAGCGTTAGTCGCCCATCTCTACACAATAGACCGTCAGAAGCAAGCGAGCACATGCAACAAGTGGCGACAGTTCCTGCGATGAAGTAAGCCTCGAAGGGTTCGTGGTTGCGTAATGTCTTCATTTTTTTCTTTCTTGTTTCCTCGTGTTCATCGTCGTCCTCATCGGCCATAATCTCCACTTGCGTCATTCTTTTTGTTTTAAAATGCATCGTCCTTCCTGCAGCAACAGCCAAAGCAAGCGGAGGTCTCTTAATCCTCTCCCCAAGCCAGCGTCTCTGCAGTTGCTCGATTCGGCGCTTTACACAGAGCGCGGCCAGCCGATCTATACGCACAATCGACCGCTAATGCTTCCCTGCTGCTGCTTCCTCCGCCGCTGCCTTCGCTCGCGCCGTGAGTTTTCGGTCGCGCTCGTCCATCATGCGGTCCCAGTCGGTCAGCAATTGCAATTTGCTCTGTGAAAAAAAATGCACACACGCGCGCGCGTCCGCGTAATAAGCACAGCGTCATCACTCCGCCGGAGCGCCATTCAACGAAGGCCACAAGCGTCGAGACACACCTGCTGCATGTTGCGCGCCTGCCACTTGTTGACGGCGCCGAAACCCGCGCCCATGAGCGTGAAGGCGCCGGCGATGATCACGAGACCTGGCAGCACTTGGTATGGCATTCTCCCCCTTTTGCGGCTTCTCCCCAATGGACGACGACCGCCTCTCAACCCCACCACCAAAAGCGCCAACGCGGCACCTTCGCGTCACCTCACTCCAGCAACCTTCACGCCACCGTTTGCACACTGTGGGTCGCCTACATAGGTGTGGTACACATAGATTAAGGGTCCTCAACCAAAAGAGCAGCCATTCAGGTAGATCGCGTACGTAACGCTAATGTATTGATGGTTATGGTTACTTCCTCGAGGGTGGCGCGGACGACGAGGCACTGTGGCTCGAGTCGTGTCGGACATCGATCTCTACATGGTGTGCGCCGATGATGATCTTGAAATCCGTCAGGGAAAAAGGGTCCAGCATCAGCTGATCCTCAAGGTACAGCAGCTGCGCGCGCGTGCAAGAATCAGGTTCCGCTTTTCGCAGCAGCGCATGCACAGCAGAGATATATAGAGATAGACGGCTCCTATCACTGTGCTCTGGTTCAACTCGCATTCATCTTTCAAGAAGCACTTGAGCACCGTGATCATGTGCCCCTTCTTGAACTGCGAACAGGAGAATTGCACTCTTCAGCATGGCACCACAAACAGCCAATGAAATCAAACGCCAACCTCGTGCGTGATAGTTGAGTCGTCAGGAAGCAGAAACCTCACCTAATACACCACATGAACAGCATTCAAAGGGCAACGTTCGCTGTATGGGTCCGCGTCAGAGTTGTTACCTGGATGGGCTCTTCCTGCAGTGCCATGACGTCGTCGAACTTGCATTCCTCCTGCGCGCGGTCGCCCATAGACGCGTCATCACTCTTGCGCGCGCCTGCTGCCAGCGCCAGTCCGAAGCTCAGTTCAGGCTGCAACATCGCGTCGATGGACGAGTCGCACTGCTGCTCGCGAGCATCCGTTGTCGCGCTAAAACGCCTTTTCAAGCTTCTGCATCCGAAAACAACTGCAGCAATTCAAAAAGCCATCGAATTGGATGCCAATTCAAATTTGAATTGAAGCGCTGAGTCTCTTTCCCGCACATACTGCAAGATTCGGCATGGCGACGACGCATTTCGGCGCCGCACAGCTGCCAGCGCTGGCGACGTCCGTGGGCGATCTCTACGGCGCGAGCAGCTACCGCATGGGCGAGACTCAGGAGTACGCGCTCGATCTGGACGAGTTGGACCGCGAGGAGCTCGCGCTGGAGCAGATGGTGCAGGCGCTCGTCGAGCGGAAGGTGCCGCTGCCCATTGGCGTCAAGTTCCACCGTGTGATTGAACAGGACCTTCCGGGTACTGGTGAAGGGGTGCAATTCGGCGGCGGATTGGCTCTAGGTTCTCGTCGAGGCGAAGCAATGCAAGCGCGCGAGGGGATAGAAGAAGAAGACGACGAAGAGGACGAGGAAGATGAGATGGACGAAGACGAGATGGACGACGATGACGACGTGTTTGCGGCCGACGAGCACGAGCTGGACGACGACGACGACGACGACGCGGCAGATTCCGGAGACGACCCGTTTGCGCGCGAGGAAGACGATTCGCTCGATGACGTCTCGATGGAAATGGACGTGGAGCCCCCGCCGAGCACTTGGTAGAGACCGTCTGCACAGCATTAATTTAACCCGATCATTGATGTATTCTATCTGACTGGCGCTGCTATTCATGGGTTCATTTTTATTTTATTTACGGCTCGCTGCGTTTTGGACACGGTACCTCAACCTTTTCGACGCCAGACAGCTGTTGCATTTACGACATTTAGTGCATTTTCGACACATGGTGCTCCTGTATACTTTTCTGGCGACATTTCGTTTGCTAAAGCGGCAGCACAGGCAACATGGAGATCAAAGCGGAGCAAGTGGGCGCGAACGCGACGGCGGTGACCAACCCGAACCCAGCGGCCGCCGCGTCTTCCGATACCTCGTCCGGAGCGCTGTCTGCAATCGTGGCGGCAGGCGACGCGGCTGTGTCTGGAGTCGGCGAGCAGTACCTCTCGGAGATGAACAATGCGTTCGCCAAGTGCCTCTCGCTCGTGTGCCCGCCGATCCAGTACCCGCCGCACTGCCGATTCAACCCGGTGCAGCAGGACGCCGCCGACACAATGGAGATCGAGTCGCGGCTGGAGGAGTTCTTCCTGCACGCGAAGCAGATCGAGCTGCTGTTCCTCAACGACGTCGCGACGCGCAGCAACAGCAGCGAATACGGCGGTCTGCAGCAGAGCGACTTGGAGATCGAGATCCTGAACCTCGAGGGCGAACTGAACGAAAAGCACGACCTCATTGAGAAGTACATGGACGTGATCCGCGGCTGGGAGGGCAAGTTCAAGCGCCTCGAGAGTCGCATGGCGCCCGAACGGGAGTGAACGAGACCGATAAATAAGCGCAGCACTGGTGCGGCAAAAGCGACGAATATACTGATATGCGTGTAGACTCGAGCTCTTGTGTGTTGATGTTTCCGTGTGAGCGATAGGATTTCTTTTTGTGTCAGGCGCTAGAATCTATGGAAATGGCTCCGAGCAAAAGCTAAAAGCACCAAGTGCAGCTAGTGTGGATATTGTGTTGAACGAGAAAGTTAGAAAACGAAAAAGCAGCATGAATCGCGAAGATGGGGGCCCGCATTGCTTTACTGAAGCGACTCCCAGGCCTTGAGCAGCACGGCGGTTTGCTGAGGATTCCGCACCGCGACGCGGATGTACGTCGGCAATTCGTAGCCCGGCTTGCCAGAGCGCACAGGCACGCCGTGCTGCTTGGCGAGCGCGCACGCGTTCTCGCTTGTCGCGTCCGACTTGGTGTCGACCCAGATCCACGACAAGTACGGCTTGCCGTGAATCTCCCAGTGTGGGAAGCGCTTCTGGAGCTGCTCCACCAAGTTGGCGCGCCACACTGGCGTGACTTCCCACGTCTTCTGCATGTACGCATCGTCCTTGACGACAGCCGAGACGAACGCGAGTGCCATCGTGTTCACCGACCACGGCACTTGCTTCTTCTTGATGGCCGCCGCGTGCGCAGCCGTCGGCGCGACGACGCTGCCAATGCGCAGTCCCGTGCACGACCAGATCTTGGTCCAACTCGTCATGACCCACACGTTGATTTTGCGCGTGTCGCTCAGGCTCTTCACCCATTCGCGCTGGTGGATCAGACTGTCCTGGCGCCAGTGCGAACCGACCCACGGCTGCATGCTCTCGTCGATAATGATCGTGTGGTTGTCAGGGCAGTGGGTCTCAATGTACTTCTTCATGGCGCCGACTTCCAGGTAGTCACCCGTGGGGTTCGTCGGGTTGACCATGCACGTGAGCACGGCCGCCTTGTCGTCCCACGCGAGCGTCTGGCGGCCATCGGCCTTGCTCGAGCGCTCGTACTCCTTGTACTGGGTCAGCGTGCCGCCTGGGCGCCAGCCGCCAGGTTGCACGCTGCGGATCACGAGGTCGATGAGCTCGGACGCGCCGTTGCCCATGAGCAGTAGGTCGAGGTTCTGCTCCCATTGGCCCGGCCAGAGGAACTCGGCCAAGTGGCTGATCGCAGGCTGGAAGTCCGCCGGCGGATAGTGGTGGATCGAGTGGACCGACTGGGCGGCGGCGGCGAGCGCGCCCGCGGGCGTGCCCAGCCCGTTCGTCGTGACGCTGAAGTCCTCCGTGAAGTTGGCGAGGAACTTCCAGTCCTGGCCGCCGTGGAAGGTCTGCGTCTCCTCGTCCCACACGGCGTTCGTGGCGTGCTGGTCGGCCATTGTGGGCAAGCTTGTTGCTGGATGCGCGCGGGAATGCGGAATGCCGCAGCGAATCTGAACACGCGCAGTGGGGAGGGGGAGGGGAGCGCTCTGTCTGTGCCCTCAATGCGCAACTCTATTGTTACCCATCTTGTCTTTGTAACACCGTATGGTGTGTCTCAAATGCAAGGGGTTTGCGACTCGCCAAACCTGTGCAAATGATGGTAGAGGGTGTCTCGTGTGGACCACTTGCAAAAATCAGCTTCCATAGAGTGGTGTGGGTCACTCTATGCGCGGACGCTTCCTTATTCTGATGGCTTGCTTCTTCTTGCAAAGGCAGGTGTTACGTCTCCGAGAGCCATTGAGCGCGCCTCGATCCGCCAGATTCAGCTCCGCACGCGCGCGTGGCCTGCGTGTTCGTGTGCGTTCTTGCGGCTGCTTCGAGCGCGCTTTGTCCGTACGCTCGTCGCTCTTAACGAGATAGCAGAAACGCCATGACGAGTGTGACGGCGCCGCCCCTGGCGGCTCGCGGCAAGAGCGCGTCGCTCGGCGAAGACGCCGCGGCGAGTGCCAGCAGCAACGCGTTTGCGCACCATCCCTCCCATCCACAGCAGGTGAACGAGCTCACGCCGCTAATCCAGAGCACGAGCCAGACGAGCTCGGACGACCAGAGCTCGTTGCTCGCGACGTCGCCGTCGCACTTACTCGTCTCGCCAACGTATGCAGCGGCGTCGCCATCGTCGTCGCCATTTTCTCCGTTCCATGGCAAAAAGGGCGCTGGCGGTAACCGACAGGGCTTTACGGCAGCGTCGCCCGAGCGGTTCGCATCACCACGAACAGGAAACCTGTCGGAGCTGATCCGTCATGCGAGTCCGCGAGCGCCGGTGACATCCCCGCGGCGACGCGACGGCGGCGATCGTCGGGGATCGCTCGATATCAGCGGCAGGCCATTCGACAGTGAGGACAAAGAAGCGCGCTGTGGTGGCGACGATGTAGACGAAAGCTTCGGAGAAGAAGAGGACGAAGACGACGACGAAGACGCAAAAAACGGAGATGGCGGCGGCGAGGGTCGGTATGCGTATTTCGCATCGCCGTCCAAGATTCTGTGCTCGGCATGCATGAAAGGCGACTACTTCCAGGCGCAGAATGCTGTCGACATCGCCGTCAAGAACGCCGAGAGCGTGGCGCTCGCAGACATCGCGACGGCCGCGAAACTGCCACCGCTGCAAGAGCAACATGGCGACTACGAAGCCGCCCACGTCAAGCAGACGATCTCGACGGCGATCTTCCGACTGCTGACGACGCAGGAACCGCGGCATCAGATGGGCCCACTGCATCTTGCAGCGCTCTACGACCATCCGACGCTCGTGGAGTATCTGGTCGTGATCGCGAAGAAGTATCTGTCCGTCTCATCGGCCTCGTCCCTGAAGCCCGCGAAGCTGACCGTGCGCCATAGCAGCAGCAGCAGTAGTAGCAGTGTGACGGACCGCGAGATGGACGTGATTGCCTCCAGTGGCTGCAGCACGTTTCAGGAGTTTGTGGACGCCCCATGCGGGGACGCCAAGCACCGTGCAACGGCACTCATGCTCGCGACGTCGGTGGCGTGTGCCACAGTCCTGATCGACCATGGCGCGAGCCTGGAGGCGAGGAATTCGTCGGGGATGGCGGCGCTTCACTACGCCGCGAGCACAGGCAACGCCGGGTTTGTGAGTCTCTTGATTCACCGCGGCGCCGACGTGAACCAGCGCGATGCGCGCGGCGCGACCGCGCTCCACTGGGCCGTGTTCGAGGGCTTCCAGTACACGGCGATGCTGCTCGTCGGCTACAATGCGGACCAATCGGTGCTGGACTCGGAGGACCAGACGCCGCTGATGATCGCGAGCGCGCTCGGCGACGCGTTCCTGGCCAAGCAGCTCGTCATCGAAGGCGCGCCCGTGAACGCAAAGGACAAGCACGGCCGAACGTCGCTGGACATTGCGCGTCAGGGCGCGCACTTCGACACTGTCGGCGCGTTGAAAGCAGGTGCATCGGACCGCTTCGTCACGTGGGCGTCTCGCCGTGGCGCCACAGTGATCTTTTTCTGGGCCATGGTGCTTGGGAGCGAGACGCTGTCGTTGCTGTTCGCTGTTCCGACGCTTGGCAGTCAGAATGCGGCGATGTACGCGCTCTTCTCGGTCGCGCTGTGTGCAATCACATGCGGCTTGTACATGTACGTGTGGCTCAAGGACCCGGGGTACGTGGACAAGTCGAGCCAGCCGGCGTACGAGCTCCTCGCGTCCGAGTGCAACTCTGTGCCGTGCCCGACGTGCGTGACGCTCAAGCCGCTGCGGTCCAAGCACTGCTCGTCGTGCCGCCGTTGCGTGTACCGCTTCGACCACCACTGTCCGTGGATCAACAACTGCGTCGGCATCGGCAACCATTCGGTCTTCCTCATGTTTTTGAGCTTTTTGTCCGTCTTCTGCGCGTTCATCGGCACGCTCTCAGCGTCGATCCTGATCGGGACGCTGCCTCTCCACAGCAGCAGCAGCTCCATTACGCAAAGCGGCTCGTGGTGGCGAATGCTGCAGCAGCCGCAGTGGGCTCAGCGCGAGGGCGACATGACGACACTGCTGCTGCGCCTTGTGCACGTGTTCCTGGTGTTCAGCGCCACGCTCTTTGGGCTACCGACGTTCGTGCTGCTGTGTCTGCAGGTGCGGAACGTGGCCAAGAACCTCACGACCAACGAGGTGTTCAACAAGGACAAGTACCCGTACCTCAAGACGCCGATGGACGAGTTCCACAACCCGTACGATCAGGGCTGCTGGCGGAACTGCGGCGAGGTGTGCACGGGCCGCAACGCCGAGTTTTTCCTCCCGAACAAGTGAAAAAGTCCTTCGAGTGGGTGGTGGCCATGTCCATATAGAGCTGCTAGTAATGAAGATACGAAAAAGCAAAATAATGCAACACGAATTGTTTTAATGCGGTTTGCTCACGGATGAGTACCCTTTCGCGGCCTGCACGATCTCGCGCACGATCTTCTTTTCCTCCTTGAGCTGCAGCAGCTTCTCCTTCTGGCGCGCTTCGTGGAGCGCTTCGTGGAGCGCGTCGTGGCGCTTCATCTGCACGCAGCGTCGGATCTCTTCCCCTTCTTTAGAGCGGCGCTTCTCGCTTTGCTCTGCAATCTTAAACTCCTGCTCGATGATGGAGAGCTTCGCATTTTGCCGCTCGAGATCCACGATGCGACCCCGCTGATCAATAAGTCCGACGTCGCTCAAATGGTGCTGGAGCGATCGGTTCTCGAAATGGTGACGCAGATTGCGGTCCACCAAAGCGTTGTACTCGGGGAGTCGTTCTTGGTGGACGCCAGACAAGTTGAATCCACTTTCACGCTGCCGAAGTTGTTCGTCTCTCTTTCTTGCTGGTGATGCTGCTTGGCGGCATTTCGTATCAGACAGGACAGCTTGTCAGCCAAGTCGATCGATTTCGAACTAGTGATAGCACCACGCACACGCCGTTCGCGCTATTCGGCAGAATCTGATGAGCTCTATTTTTAAGCCATAGCTTATCAGATGCATGGCAACAGAATATCTTGCCTTGTCCGCGCGTTCTGGTTCTGGAATGTTACGGCGTGCTTGAGCTCTTGCCAGGCAACAACGACATGCTTTTGACGGTCAGATATGCTGCGTTGAGGCGCTCCCAGTCTTGGCAACTGTTCAACAATCTTTCGTTTGCCACACGGCGAACCTCCATATGGAACTTGGGTCGCGGCACGAGATCTTGTTCGCCCACTGTGTCGTGCCAATGCATAACATTGTCAACAAGCTCAGCATCCGTGAGCTGGTTCTGGTCTACCTTTGCCGCCATTTCCGGTAATTCCTTCACGCGATGAAGCAGCTCCCAAAGCAGACTAGTCATTTCTCGAGTGAAATACACGGTGCGAAATTGTCTTTGTCGACCAATCGCTCTCGTTGTACCCTGTTTACTTGCACGACAATCGATCTCGACATACGCGAGAGCAATGATCTCTTGTGGGAATCCAACTTTGCCGGATGGCATGCTCAAAACTTTCACAATGCACGCATTCCACGTATACGCACACTGAGCCTGCCCAGACAAACTCTCACCTTTCAGTGGGCTTGTAATTTGCGCCTCGAAGTCTTGTGTCAAACGATCAGCTTCGATATCATCTTCATGAGCATCTTGTGTCGGCACGAAATCCATCTGAAGAATATGCTTGTCGACGTACTTCTTCAGTCTTCGCACCTCTTTCATGAGATCGCTATCGGATTCCTTCGAACGATCCCCAACTTGGCTCTTCAGGGACTGGAAACTTTCGTAGAAGTGAGACTTCTTGGAAGGAAGAGTTGTCACTCGAGAGCTCTCCATCAAATTGCAATCAAGAACATCGAGCTGCTCATCAAAATGCGAAATCTCCAACCCACTTATGCATACTACCGCGCCTTCTTTCCAAACGTTTCGATTACCTCGGCGAAACCGAAAGGAAGAAGACGAGGGTCGAGAAGCTTTCTGGCGTCCGCTTGATGCAGCAACAGCGTTTAATGATACTACTGTACCAGAAATGCGAATGCTCATGATGCGGTAGCTCGTGTCCGTCACGAACACGTGCTCGATGAACGATTTCTGCTCTGGTTTAACGTTGCTATTTTCCAAAGCAGGTGGAATTGAAGAGCTCGAGCTGCTTTTCGCGACAGTATCACCAGGCGTTTCTGTATCAGCTGCTTGGAGTACATAGACGCACACATCGACAGTCATTTTTCTCTCATTGCTGGCGGTTCCGTCAGCTACAGCTACTCGATGGCGTTCAATGGCATCAGAAATGCTTGAGCAAGATCGTGAGCCGGTATTTCCGAACAGAGAGGAGAGTCGATTTGACCTTAGCTTGACTTCTTCACCGTCTTCGCCTTCTTCTAGTTCAAAGCGGCTGCCTTTTGTCGAACTAAGCCGAAGGAATACACCTTGAAATAGACCACCGTCGATTCTCCAATTGACCGTCAGATTGCTCGCATAGTATTCTTTTCCTTCCCGCAAATGGCCGGCAATCAGATCTTCTGGAGGCCGCCACAGAGTCAATACGCCGTAACATGGTGCTGTTCTTTTTTGCTCGCTTGTGATAAGTTCGTGAGTGCAAATCACATCAAGCTTGACGAACGGAATCGGAAGGGGGGCATCCAGCTGTTCGATCACATCGTAGCTTGAGCCAGATTGATCCTTGTTGTCTGCATCCTGGTCTTCACTTGCACGATTCATTCTCGCCACTTCACCACGCACTTCATAATACAACTGCATGTGTTCTTCGCATAATATGCGTGGCCCAATTGTAAACGCTTTCGGCTGAAGGTGCAGAACGGGAGAAATACGCGCAACGAAAATCCGCACAGATCGAACCATCCCGCCATTTACTTCCAGCGTTCTCATCGGTACACTCTTCAGCAGCACAAATCCGAGCCTTGTGCGTTCTCTGGACACAGATTGTCCAGGGTTACCCCTTTCTCCAATAGGTCGCTCCAAACCCAACGGCGTAGCGAACTCAGCACGGCGGGTGCTGTTATAATGCAGCTTTAGGTACGGCCATTGAGCCAAACCATCTTTTGCCAGTAATGGATGCTTCCACGAATCAACAGCAACAGCGCATTGTAAAGGGTCGACGCCATCAGTTGAATTTTGGAGAGCAGCATTCCAACAGACGATCTTGGAGCCGACAGCGCATTTCTTTGCATGGAGTTTCCATAGAACACGACTTAACTCGAAGTCCGCGACCGCGTACACGCTATACCATCCATCTGTCAACACAAGTCCCAGGTTCCAAAATTCTGGAGGAGTCAGGTCAACATATTCGACTTGGTCAGGTTTAAGCGGAAGCACGGCCGCTATGCAGAGAGTCATGCACGATGCTGGACTGGCATCACGATGAAGAACTTTCTTCAAAATCGATCTTTGAACAGCGCATAAATCCTTTTGGTAGCGATGGAGTATCTGCTGCATGACTTGGTGTTTCGTAAGATATTTTCCAAAAAGGAAATGCGGGAAGGACAGTTCCATAGATGCTAGCTTCCAGACAATCCACCGATAGTGGTTTAGAAACCATGCGAACGACGCGCCAATAGACTCAGATACATACTTCGTCAAGCACATCTCGTCGTAGATCTCCCTTGCTCCTTGATACATCGCTAGATCTGCAGCTGTGTCGATGCATCCACGCAGGCAGACAGGTGGCATCCCACGGTCCTCCTGACCTTTAACATCACAAGCAAATACCACGTCGAGAGCTGTCGCCGCGTTGATTAACTCCAGGACTTCTCTGTGAGTGGATGCCTTGCCTCCATCGAACTTAATCAGCGAGATCAACGAATGCATCGATGTGAGCCGTTTGAACGATATTCGCATCTCTTCGCGGTATCGAAGCGTCGTGGTCGTGTTCATTTGTGGTGTGAGAACTCGAGGCTTTGTGTCTTGTTTGCAACGACCATTTATCACATCAAGTTCAGTCTTCTGTATCTTGTTCTTTGATGGGAGCGGTGCACGGAAACGTCTTTTGCCATTTTGCTGTGATGCTGCAGGTCGCTGTGATGGCATTAATACCGAATCTGATGGACGTTGCGCAGATGCGAGGTTTTGTGAGCGCGGCGGCCGCCAACTTTTTAGTGCGGCACGCTGAGATAAACTTCTTGATTCATCGCGAGGGAGCTTCACTTGCACTTCTGTTTGATCATTTGTCTCAATATCAGTCAGTCCATTTGAGCCAATTTGAAGTGTTTCCTTGGCATTGTTTTTTCCGTCATTCGAACGAGCCTTCACACTTCTCGGATTCACAATGGGCTGCATCACACCATCCACGCTGGCTACAGGATCAGAAGCAGCTTCAAAGCCCAACTCACCGACTAGATGACTATCCATCCGACCCGAGCTCTCATCAGAAGAACAATGTGTACCATCTCTTGCAGGGCTACTCACAGCATCTCGTCCACTCGGAGGGAACGACGACCGACGATCGCCATCCTCCACCGCACTTGAATGCACTGCAGTAGTCTGCGCTTCCGCTTCCTCTGCACGCCACTTGTTCTCGTAGTCACGTAGCCTCTCTTTCGATATCTCCA
>JAADVP010000089.1:0-38955 GCA_023335675.1 Globisporangium solare
GATAACGCCACGATTCGTTTCAAAGGAGCACTGCTCATGGCCTCGAACGTGTGGACGAATAGTTGGCTCTACATTGTGTTTAGCATCCTCGATGCGCTCGCGAATATGCGAATGACGTACTACGTATTCCAGATGGGCACATGGATGCTCAGCAAGAAGATGAACATCGAAAATTTCATCTTCATGTGCTCTGCAATCACGCGGTTGACCTGGATCTTGTGTCTCGTATACACTTTGATTCGCTGGGGCCTCAAACTCTTCGTTCGCAGCATGGGGTCTCTCAAGTTTGTTCGTCCGAGCTCTCGCGAAAAGCTTGAGTGGTATATCGATGCGTCCGCACTCTTCGCGAGCTACAAGATCTACAGTTTGCTACTGTTCGTCTTTCTGTACATCTTGCTCGAGACTTTGGGGATCACGACTTTCATGGTGCGGCAGGGTGCAAAGCGCGGGGTGTTCGGCGGATCCCCAAACATCGCACAGTTCTGGGGAAGCGAGCTTGCATGCGACTTGCCCGTGTTCATCCCGATCTTGATCGCAACGGGGTATCTCTTGGGTTCGTTGATGTTGCTGACACGGTACAGACACGTGGCCAACAATGGCGTGATCAAGCTGATCCAGGGTCGCTACATGGTCGTTGGCTGGGACGTGTTCGTGGTCATGGAGACCTTGGGCATCGATCCGCTCAATCCTGATCTGCTGGTCGACAACAGTGTCGTATCCACGAGCTGTTCGCTCGGGGCTCTTCTGCAACAGCTCTACACGTCTGGCCCCAGTGGCCATGTGAGCCTCGCAGGCGATTACATTTTCGCAAATGGTGGCTTTACGAGGGAGCCGATGATGTTCCATTACCCCGTCAAGCAGGCGATGTCGATGGGGATGTGCAAATCAAAAAATAGCGGCGTGACTTCGAACAGATACTCGGTGAACACGATGCCTGCCGAGACCACCGCAGCCAGCGAACGCGGACACTCCGACAGTGAAGCCGCCAACGAGATTGTAGTAAAGAGGGAGAGGACTGCAAGAAGCCTGTTTGATCGCCGCTTGAGAGTGTTCACGGATGGGCGGTTTGGCCGAATCCTGCTGGTGGACCAGCAGGAACCCGGAAAAATCGTCAAGGACCTGAAGCCGTCACTAACCGACTATGTCGTGCAGGACGCGCTCTCCCTCGCAACAATTCTCGACATCAAGCCATTACTGGGGAACGACAAGAAGCTGCGGGTAGTCTGAGGGGAGCGCAATATGTGCCAGCATTCTCAAACTTCATTAATAAATGCAAATGTTTTCTCTAGAAAATAAGGTCGTTCAACGATGAGACGGGCAGCATCACCTTTGCTAGTCCCAGGTACCAGTACTTGAGTCAGGAAATCCTGCTCGCTTCTCGACGGAGCATCATACACCTCAGCAAAACCAAACACCTTTCGCTTGTGGTTCGACAAAGCGCAGGCACGTGCCGAGTCGAAACTGTAACACACAGTGTAGCTAGGAGCAAGGATATTCTCGTTCGTGTTATGTAACATCGCCGTCAGCACACTGCCGTTACCTGACCGCGCAGCGAATTTCCGCTTGGAATCTCAGCGGCCACAAAGCGTCGCTTGCTGCGCCAGAAACTTTCCTCGCGGGAGGTGGATGCGCTCATGCTCTCTAGTGCGCATCCGACCGGCGTCCGACTTCGTGAAAACTGGGCATTCGCTTGCGTAACTTCAACTTCGGGTCGGGATACGACTCATCCAAGAAAAGCTCCATCGGCTGTTGCAAACTGCCCCTGCACTTCGCGTGCTCAAGGACAGTAAATGGTGCATTTGGCTCCATGCAAATGGGCCCCATAAAAATTACTCACTGGAAACACCTGCGCGCCATTGGTTGCAGCGGCCTCTCGTATTGTAACGACCGCCTCAATCAGACGCGAGGGACTGCAGTCAACAGCGCCCGCCATACTCAACCAGCCCAGCAGCCAGCTGCAGCTCTGCCGCTGATATCTTTCGGCGAACTCATTTCGCTGTCTGTCAAGCGCCAGTACCGAGAAGCACCGAGTCTCCATCCAGATCACTAGCACGCCACGCACGGCATGAGCGCTTTTCTGTACAAGTTTCGACGGTTAGTGCTGCTGGGAACCAACCTCGCATCGGCAGCGCTTACGCTCTTCACGGGGCTGCGCGAAAACCCGCTCGTGGTCTTCGTCGCGGGGCGGTACGACCGCATGCGCTCTCGGCTGCGCGAGGGTGCAACCAACTACGAGATCATCCGGCCCGACTTGATCCGCTCCAACCAGCTCGCGGACCTGGCCGAGGTCGGCAACTCCTACCGCTTCTTCTCGGCGCCGACACGCGCAAAAGAGAACGCCAACGAAGACCGCAGTACATGCTTGCGCGTGAACTCGATCAATGCGACTGTGATCAACATTTGCTATGACGACTTCTGGGGCCACGTGCCGCGACGCACGCAGATGAACTTGCACAGCATCTCGGCGGCAAACTGCAAAGTCATTAATTCCAAGCCCGCGTATGTCAAGAAATGCATCGACACGCGTGCGGGGAACGCCACGCAGTGCCACGAGTACATGCTCGGCAACTTTGAGACGCTCGCAAAGAACCGGCTCATCCAAATGGGCGTGGAATCGGACTACGGCACAGCCGGCGCAGCGTACCTCAAGTGCCTTGGGTGGCCAGAGAAGAAGTTTCGGTACAAGACCGATATGATGGCACATCAAAACTACTGGGCGGGAGGGAGTAACTACATTATGTTCCACACGAGCGATTGCATGGTGCTGCCGCTTGTGCGAGACGCAGGCTGGGAGTACGGGCTCTCCCAGGTTCAATCTGTTGGCGACGCTGCCGTTGTGGTTGGTGCGCTCGACAACGACAGCTACACGGTTGCGGCCGCCACGCTGCTGTACGGCGTCATCTCCGTTTCGCTGATCCTGCGCGGCATTTTCGCGATTACGCACAGTCGAGAGAGCTGCTGTACATCCCGAAGGCGCAACGCTTTCTCCGAAAGCGGAAAAATTTGCAGTACTTCGCTCCGTTCATGCCCATTCTCACGGCCTTTCCGCAAGACGAGACGTCGGTCATCCGCTTCAAAGGATCTGCTCTCATGGGCTCCGACGTGTGGATGAACCATTGGTTGTACGTGTTCATCAGCATCATCGGCTCGGTCGTGAACGTGAGGCTCACGTACATCATCTTCCAAACCGGAACGTGGATGCTGCGACAGAAGGTGGACATGGAGAACTTCATCTTCCTCTGTTCGGCTCTGACCAAGATGGCGTGGCTCATGTGCTGTCTGCACTCCCTCATCCGCGAGTTCCTCAAAGTCGTGGCGCGCGGCCTCAAGTCCTTCAAAGTGGTGCGACCTGCGGCGCGAGAGCAGCTGGAATGGTACGCCGACGTGTCGGCGATGTTCCTGAGCTACAAAGTGTACAGCATCCTCCTGTCCATCATGCTCTACATATTTGTCGCCACCCACGGGAACACGACGATCATGGTTCGCGAGGCCGTCCCAAAGCAAGGCGTGTTCGGCGGCGACCCGAACATCGCGCAGTTCTGGAAGAGCGAGCTCACGTGCGACTTCTTCGTGATCTTGGTGGCGATGACGGTCATTGGCTACACGGGAGGGACGCTCGTCTTACTCACCCGCTATAAGTACGCGACCAGGAACGCTGTGATGCAGCTTCTGCAAAAGCGGTACTTCTTCGTCGGCTGGGACTCGATGGTGGCGATGGAAGCTCTCGGGATCGATCCGCTGAACCCTCAGCTGGTTGAAAATGGCATCGCTGCGACCAATTGCCCGCTTGGTTCGCTGCTACGCCAGCTGTATGTCTCTGGCCCCAGTGGGCTCGCGAGCTCCGCGGGGGACTACATCTTTGAAGGCGGCGGCTTCGTGAAGCCTGCGGTGGGGTTTCGCTACCCAATCAAGCGAGCGTTGGCTCTCGAGCTCTGCAAAACAGCGCGAGTCTCGGGCACGTCCAGACGCTATTCTGTCACGGATGGAAAGATCGTCAGGGCGAGAACCCCCGAGCCGATTCGCCCCGGCGATCGGATGACCACGAGCTTGTTCGACCGGAACCTGCTCATCTACCCGCACAGCCGCTGCGGCAAGATCCTGCTCGTGGACGAGAGCGAGCCGGGCAAAGTGCAGAAAGCGGTCGACACGGAGCTCACCGAGTTCGTGGTTCACGACGCGCTGTCGTTCATGACGATCTTGGACATCAAGCCGCTCATGGGCAACGAAAGAACCTGTGCATCCGATAGCTCACCCGAGTTGCTCCAAGCCACAAGGTTGCTTACTTCAGCGTCGACTTGATTGATGACTTTACCACGTACCTACTGATCTTAGTGAGTTTTTCTGTCGCATTAACAAATTAGAGAGTCTGGTCGACAGTTACAAGATGATGTGTCGTGTATTTGCCAGGTATCACTGTACTGCCAGTTACGCAGGTTACGCTGGTATCCCGTTTCATGACATGCATTCCTTCCTCCCACTCAGCACAAGCGAATGCAATGGCTGCAGGTCCAGGAGCTCCGTTGTCATATTCGTGGCGCGCGCGCGCGTTCGCGGGCGACGTCCGCGCGTCGCTACTGCGGCCGCACCAGCTGCTGGTCGCGCACGAAGACGCGCAGCAGTTCGGCGTCGCTGCTCTGTGTCTCGTCGCAGTGGAAGTCGCCACTGCCTCCAGCGACCATGGGGTCGTGGTGCTCGAGTGCATCGTCGACAGTGGGGCCTCGGCATCGGACCGAGACGGTAGTCGAATCCCCCATAGCCGTCTCGAGCGCGGCTGTGTGCAGCTGAGTCCGTGGGTGCTGGAGTTCCTGCGGATCCCCGAGGCGAGCGTCGTGCAGCTTGCGAAGCGGCGGACGCCTCAACCGCCGGATGCGACACAAGGCGCGAGCTCGTTGGCAACGATGAGCTTGTGCATGAAATACCCTCCTACAGTCAGCTTCTCGAACGTGTCGGCGAGTGGAAGTGCGGCTTCAAACGCTGGCCACCTGGACCCGATCACAGACTCGTCCTCTGCGGCGTCATTGCGATGGCTCCCGGAAAGCGTGCGCGCAGGGAAAATCAACCTGACAAACGCACTGGCGCGCCAGTTGCGCAATGTGTTTAGCAGCGGCGCTGCTGTGGATACGCAGCAAGCGCCATTGCCGCTTCAACGACTGGACGTCGTCCCGATGCAACTGCTCCACGAGACGTACGTGTTCCGAGTCGAAGAGATCAGACCTGCGGCTTGCAAGGCAGGAGAAGAGACGCCGCGCCTGACCGTGCGTGTTGTCGGGTGGGATGCGGCGTCGAGGGAGCAAGGAGAAGACGACGTGCTCGCCACTCGCGTCGCTGCCATGCACTTGAACGAGGGCGATGAGACACGACACCCAGCGCACGAGCAGCACGAAGCAGACTCCTTTGAGGCACGACTCTGGTACGCAGGGTTCGCTGGGTACGATGCATTTGTGCATGACGTGCTGCTCAACGTCGCGCTCATCGTGAAAAACGGAGCACAGTCTCAAGGTGCTTACGCGCCGCAGCAGATCGGCTCACACGGAATCTTGCTCTCGGGCGTCCATGGCGTCGGGAAATCCCTTGCGCTTGGTGTACTGGAGAAGGAAATTGCGCGTTCGCATCTGCGCACTCGACGCATCGATGGGATATCACTGCTCATGGAATGTGAAAGCACGAAGCTCTCCTCGACGTTCGAGTTCCTGTTGCAGCACGTACAGGCCACGTTTCCAGAGTTCCAGCCGCATGACTTGGAACAACGATGCGCTGCTGCCTCGGTGACGGGCGTCTTGTTGATTGACGACATCGACGTGCTCTTCCAGACCGCGAGCGGCGATGCATCGGACGAGAAAGAGACCTTGACGCCGCTCGGAAGCTCGTTGCTGCGTCTCTTGGACGCGATTAGCGACGCGTCACGCATCTGTATTATCGGCACGACGTCGAACGCCGATGCCAACATCCCGATGGCAGCGAAACGAGCCGGACGCTTTGGGAAGATCCTCGAGATGATCGTCCCCACCGAGGCCATGCGAGCAGACGTCCTAGCGCGCCATCTGAGTGCGCTGCCAGTTGCCGACGACCACGATCACGAAACCTCCAGAGACATGGCGACCCGATTGGCAGCATTGACTGGCGGGTACGTCGCGAAAGGCCTGGTGCGTATTTGCCGCAATGCGCTCATCCAAGCCCACAAACGGGCTGGAGACGTGTCGGTGCGCTGGGAAGACCTCGTGGGCGCGCAGCAACTTGTCAAGCCGTCGCAGCTCCGCGAACTGAACGTGGCGTCGCCTGGATCTGGAGGAGACGCTGCTGCAGCTGACTCTGGCGTCGCGTTTGCCGGCTACGCCACACTCCAGAAGCAGCTTGTGGACTTCATCTCGTGGAAGTTCAGCCCCACTGCGGCTATGAATGTACGGTTTACTAGAGCTCACAGAGACCGCACGGTTGAGAGGTGGCTGGTTGGCTGACGTTTAACGCTGTTTGTACTCTTTCTATGTAGCGCCTGGGGATCGCTAACGCGTCGGGGGTCCTCCTGCACGGCCCGTCGGGGTGTGGGAAATCGCTGCTCGTGCGAACGCTCGCAGCGCGTGCTCGCGTCAACTTTGTCTCCGTTAAGGTGAGCACTGCGTCTTCTGTCTGTCTTAATCCTGCCTTCAGCCACACACGCGAACTGACATCATGGTCCCAATGTTCTTCTAGTCGTCCGAGGTCATGTCCAAGTACTTTGGAGACAGTGAGAAAGCCGTCCGTCAGCTCTTTGCGCGTGTGCGCGCCGCGTCCCCGTGCATCTTGTTCTTTGACGAGTTCGACGCGATCGCGCACAAGCGGTCGTTTAGCAATGACGATGGCGACGGAGGTGACAGTGGGAGCGACAGCGTCTATGCGCGCATTCTGTCCACGTTCCTGAATGAAATGGACGGCGTCGGCGCCGCGACGAGCAGCAAATCGGCATCCTCTTCTTCTGGCGAGATCCTCGTGATTGCCGCGACGAATCGCATCGATGCGCTGGACGCAGCACTCATCCGCCCCGGACGCATCGACAAAATGATCGAAATCGGTTTTCCCTCGGAGACCGACAAAGAAGTGAGCACTTGCCTGGCAGTTTGTGGCTGTTGACGTTGTTGTTGGACAAAGACTGAGTCGTGTTTCGTGTTGCACAGGCAATTCTGGCACACTATACACGAAAGATGCCTCTGGACGCAGATGTAACAATCTCGACGTTGGCGACTCGACCAACGGGGTACGAAACTTTGCTCATTGTCCCTTTCAGTTTGCCAACCTCTAATCACGTTCTCGTAACATGCGCTCATCGTAGGAATCGACCGTTTACCGGAGCTGACCTGGCTGCTGTTTGCAAGGATGCAGCGTTCCGCGCGCTCCGTGAAGACCTCGACGCCAATGCGATCTCGATGCGTCACTTCGAGGAGGCATGGCGCAATCGAATCCAGAACCCACTCGAGACTTTCTAGAAGAAAGAAACGACGCAAGCTTGGTGTATTGTGGGCGACTCACACGTCTCGAAGGAATCGTTGTTGCTTTGTATCCTCATCGCTCTGTCTTGAGCGTTGTTGTTGGGATCAGTTTCAGCGCGGCGCGTAGATTCGGCGCCAGCTTTCCGTGGTCTGGAGCACCATTTGAGAATCGAATCACCTTTTGCTTCGGCGTCTTTCTCCGTTTCTCTGCTGGCAGTTCTTGCTGCACCTCCTCCTTGACCACATCGCCACCACCAGATCGCTGCTCTTGCTTGATTGCTGGTGACGGTTCTCTGACAAACAAGCGGCTTCGCTTCGTTCTTGCGCTGCCTTGCGCTTCCAAACGAGGCTCGGCCATCGGCGAGCGGAAGAGCACTCGAAAGGGAAAAAACGACTGCAGGAACGGGTGGAAGAGCGCGTCTCTCGCTGTCATCCGAGCGCTCGGGTCGATGGCCAAAAGGTCTCGGATGAAGCTGTGGAACTGCGCATGCATGCTGTCAGGATCGGACACCGGCGCCACGGCTTCCAGCCGCTCACTCAGTGGTTGGTACGTTCTTCTCACTTGGCGCGACTTGGCAGTTGAGGCATTTTCAAACTGCTGTCGATTGCCTTTAGACAACTTGGCGCTATCCTTCTGACGATAACAACTCGCGTCCTTGTACATGGAGCACGTCGAGTCGAGCGTGTCTCCGTCGTTGAGGAGAAACTCGATCTGGCGCAGGATCACCTGGTTTTCCGTCGGTTCTTGCCACGCAGTCTCTCGGCCGTGACGTTGCTCCAAATCGCCCAGCACGATGGCCGGCGACGTAGTAAACAGCGGACTGCCACTCGCGCATTCCAGTAGCACGCACCCGAGAGACCACATGTCTATGGCCGCCGAGATCTCGAGTCCCGCGGCGACTTCGGGCGCGCGATACGCCAGCGTTTGCACGTCAAAGCCTGCGTCTCCGCCCTGCTCTTCCACTTGAGCAGCGTGCAGCTTGAGCAGGTGCTTGTCGACGCAGTTGCCAAAGTCAATGAGCTTCACAGTCGACAGCGTCGACGGCGATGGGGCACTACTGCTGCTGCTGAGAATGGGGTTCCGCACAATGTTCTCGGGCTTGAGGTCGGCGTGAATGAAGTCCTGGTCGTGGAGGAACGCAAGCGCGCCACACAGATCGACGGCGAGCTGTCCAGCAACAAGCGACACAATACATCAGCCAGAGCGAGCGCAACATGCATGCGCAAGGCTCATACACACTCACTTGACGGATCTCTTGGAGCGGTAGTGGCGTGAGCGACGGGCAAATCGGAATGGGCGACGCCGCGGACGTCGCGTCTTCGCCAGCAGGGGCGCTCCTCGCGCCTGCGACCGAGAGCAGCTTGTGGCGCCGCGTAGACGCCGGCGAGCGCAGCGCGCGCTCTTGGAACGGCTGGCGCCACGGCCCCCAGCGCACGACGTCCAGAATCGGCTCGCCGAGCGCTTCGAGCACGAGGCAAAAGCGCTTGCGCTCGACGAACGTGCCGATCAGCCGCACCACCGCGCACTGCGCGTGCAGGTCCTGCTCGTTGAGCCGCTGCAGCGCGTCGGCTTCCTGCTCGCCGAGCGCGTTGTACTCCTCGCGCTGCATGCACTTGATCGCGACGACCGCGCTGCGCTGCACGTCCACGGCTCTGTTGGGATGCAAAAGCGGCATTAGCAACACGCAGTCAAGTCAGACAGGCGAATGCGAATGCGGAATAGCGACAGGGAGCAGCGCACCGGAGGATGACAGCGAACGTGCCCGCGCCGATGCGCCGCAGGAAGCGGAAGCGCCCGTCGTGCAGCAGTGTCTGCCCCTCCACGAGCGCGTCCATGCTGCTTGCTCGTTGGCGCTCTTTGTTTTAAATTCAAATAGGTCGCGTATCAAATGAGCGAATCTACCAAGTAAAGTAATAAAAATAGGACTATTAAATTAAACAAAACACAGTCCGTGATTGAGTGGAGGTTGCAACATACGACGCAAGAAGAGAAACGGAGATCAAATGGCAAAAAGAAAAAAAATTAAATATTGTGGTTTTGCGTAATCGCAATTATTCTGACTGCTTTCCCTCACAAAAAAAATGAAAAAGCGCAGCGCTTGTGCTGCTCTATTGGGACTCGACCGATTGGCGCGTGCTGTCGCCGCCCTGCAGCTGGTGGCGCAGACGCTGCACTTCGCCCTCGAGTTGTGACTTCTCTTGTTGCGACTGGTGTAGCAGCCACCGCAGCGTCTGCAGCTCCTTCTCGTACATGTCGATGGTCTTGGCGTCCTGCTGCTGCTTGCTCACGTGGCCCGCGCCCTGCGCCAGCAGGTGCATGTGGCTGTTCTCCTGGCCGTCGTGCTGCTGCTGCGCGGGCGACGGCAGCCGCGAAAAAAAAGGCTGCTGCAGCAGCGGCGCTGGACCCGGAGACAACCGCGTGGCTGCCGACGACGACGAAGAGTTGAACGGCGACTTCTTTGCGGACGACGACGCTGCGGCGCCAGCTGCTGTGGATGGCAACAGCGTTGGCAGCGCGTCCATTCCTGGCGCACGGAACAGCAGCTGCGACGGCGGCATCATCGCTCCGGGGGTGACGGCGTGCGGCATCATGAACGAATTCGGCGCCGGCGCCAGACGCGACGTGCCGTTCGTTGACTCGCTGCCTGCAGACGCAAGGTTGTTGGTCTTGCGCTTCTTTGGGTCTGCTGCGTGCTTGCTCGACTCGGCCTTCCGAGACGCCTTCGCAGGCGCTGCCGTCGCTGCGTGGCAAGTCGCGCCGCTCGATGGCGACGCGTGCCGCGCAGTCGATCCGCAGATCAGCTGCAGCTCCTTCAGCAGCGACGACCCGAAGCGCGCGATCTGGTCTTCTTGCACGCCGCAGACCCCGAGTTCTTGCTCTGTCGACGGCGCGTACACGGCGACTTTGGCCAGAATTGGGTTCGGCAAAATCTCCCACGGATCCACGCCATACATGTTGACGAGCTTCTGGCGCCAGCTCTGCAGGCACTGGAACACAAACCGCGCTTGGTCTTCGCTCAATGGCGTCGTGCCGCGGCCGCCGTTTTCATGAGGCGGCGTGCTGCTGCCAGTGGCTGGACCACCGCGTGGAGGCGCCGCTTGCTGCTGGAGCAGTTTCTTGGCGCTCGACTGCTGGATCGAGCTGAGCCGCTGTGCTAGCGTCGATAGGTCCGAGTACTCGTCTTGGCTGCTCGCCAGTTTGAGCAGCGACTCCTCCATGCGGCTCGCCAAGCCCGGTAATCTCGCAAGCACTTTCTCCGGCGCATTCGGCTTCAGCGCCTTCAAGTACTCGACGATGCGCACGTGGATCGCGTCGCGAACCGAGTGCTGGACGGCGTCGCGCCAGCTCGCAGCGCCGTTGGCTTTCTTCGAGGACGCAGTGACTGCTTTCCTCCCATTCGCGTCGCGACTGGCGTTCATCTGGTGGTTCTTCGCCATCGCGCTTTCAGCAAACAGCGCGCGCGAGTCGGCGCCGAACGAGTGGTGGAGTTGGCGCACTTGGTCGACGTCGATCGGGTGCACGCCCGACGGGTCCGTCGGACTGTCCGCACCGAGCTCTCGGTGCGGGAAGCTGCTGCTGCAGGGCGCGAACGCGTCTTTCGTCGGGCTCACCCACGCGCGCTCGGTCGTCGTCGGCGAGCCGAGCGTCGAGGAGCTGTTCGTGTCGCTGTCGTCGTCACCTGCTTTCGGGCGTCGCGGCGGAGCGTTCAGTTTCTTCACACGCATCCAAGCCGTCGATCGCCGCAAGATCGCTTCGGGGGGAAGGAGAAGGAGAAGAGAGGACTTGAGAAGGCGCCAGACACGCGAGTCGATAGAGCAGAGGCGGCAGATAGGCAGCCGCTCTTTCTCTGGGAGGCCGGAGGGGGTGCTTTGACGCCGTCGCGTGGGCGCTCGTGGGTGCGTCGCGCAATGAGCCGCAGCCACCGCAGCGCGTCGGAGCCCCGTCATGACGAGCGTGGTGTCAGGAGGCCCCGACGTGAACCCAAGTGCGAAGGTGACAGCGACGCGTCACGATCGCACTTGCGCGCTGACGTCGCACAGCGCACGACGCGCATACACCGCCAGGTAGTTTGTCACATTTTGATGCTGTAAATAGATTCTCACAGGATTCGGAAACAGGTCTGGTATGGCAGAAAGTGTATTCACTTCATGAGTTTTGTTGTGTTAGAATTCACCAAATACAGAAGGGTATGCATTTTATAGAGAGCCTACCGAGAGGGGGACCCAAACGGCCTGGCTGCCACTGAAGGAAGTCACGCGCTGCAGAAAAAAAGATGCGACAGCGAGTAGGGGACCATGACGGCGACGTGTGGCTGGACGGTGGGACATGTCGACGTCGTCTGCAGGGAGCAGTACCGTCGACAACAACCCCCAAACATTGTCAATAGAGCCTTGTACTGAGGGTTTGTGTGAACAACCGCCATGAATCGACAGATCTTTAGCATCGTACTTGTACCGAAGAGGGAGAGAGAGAGGATTTTTCACGGTTTGTGCACTTTTACCTTCGATTCGTCGATAGTCGAGCAAGCGGCTTGGAATGGGTGTGTCCAGCACGATACTACTGTACTACGACAATTCGTCACAGATCGCAGACAAAACGCAGTGTTTCAGGCGCCTGATTTGTGCTGCTCTGGGAGGAAGAAGTGAATGACAGCAATTGCGCTGGTCCGTCCGATCTTGGGATGAAAGACCAGCCGCATGCTCCAGTTTCCATGTGTGGTGGGTGGGTGGGGGATTGCGGTTGTGCGCAGAAATGCAAAGCTGGGGATGAGCGGATGGCCCATTTTAAAAAACAAATTTGATGGGAAACGACCTACCGTGTCAGACAAAACAAATAAAAATCAAGCTGATGGTTCACGTTTACTATTGACACGTCTGCGTTGCAAAAACAAGCCGCTTCGCATTGATAGACGCGCGTCACTCCATCACCACTGGAAACGCAAACGATTGTTCCGAGCTGTTCCGAAATGCTTTGCAGCTTCGCGCCCAGTGCGCTGTGTCCAGTGCGTGGCGCGGACGCCGCCGACAATTATTAGAAGCGAACAGCGCAGCCAGTGGGCCGCTACATGTCATGTGGCGCCTTGCTCGCCATCAGTTCCGTCGTTTCGCCATGCGGATGACTGTCATCATGACACGGCGGCGCATAAAACGCGGCGTGTCGCGGTGATGGCCCTGCGTCAGCAGCCGTCCGCGCAGCGGAATGACGCGCGTAACCGTAATCGAGCGAGCGCGATGACGTCAAGGAGTCGGTCCAAGCAGCCAGCCCGCGTCGCCCCTTTGCCATGTGCGCACCGTCGTCATGCGTCCATTTGAATAATAAAAATAGGCAGCCCAGACAGACTTTCTCGGTATATAATAACGACGGACGGCTTATTTATTCGCTCGCTCGTTATGGGATCTCGACGCGCAGCACGGCCTCGTCGTGGCGCGTGGCGCTCGCGAGCACCTGCGGCTGCCGGAGCGACAGCGCGCAGCTCGCGCCGACAAAGTACGTGCCATTCTCCTCGCCGATGCGGTTCGACACGACGAAGTGGCAGTTCGGCTTCGCATACGAGCGCTTGTGCAGCGCGTCGACGATCGGCGTTAGCCGCGTGGCCCAGTACGAGAGCGTCGGGAACGTGTCGGTCTCGTCGCGGTCAAAGTCGCACCACGCGCACGAGAACAGCACGAGGTCGCTGCCGTGGCGCACGACCTCGCTCGCAAACTCAAACGCGTCGAACGCGGCCGTGAACTCGTACGGGTTGATGTCCATGCAGATGCCGAACGAGATGGTCTTGTCGAGCCATGGGCAGTGCCACGTCGTGAAGCCGTCGCCCGCAGTCGCCCACACCTTGTCGGTCTCGTACAGAAACGTCTTGCGCGGATTGCACACGAGCTCGCCCGCGGGACTCAGCACCATCATCGCGTTGTACAGCACGTCGGCGTCCTTGGCGTCGCGCTCAATGTACCCGCACAGGACCATGCAGCGCAGACGGCGCGCATGGCGCTGGCACCACGCAAACGTCTTGCCCGTGTCCGAAACCTCCGCGAGCACCGCGACCTCGGCCTTCGTTTCAAACACATACCCAGTCAGCGCCATCTGCAGCGCACATGCGCAAGT
Source organism: Globisporangium solare (assembly GCA_023335675.1). Classification (NCBI taxonomy): domain Eukaryota; phylum Oomycota; class Peronosporomycetes; order Pythiales; family Pythiaceae; genus Globisporangium; species Globisporangium solare. The sequence goes on from JAADVP010000089.1 coordinate 13,561, forward strand.
TAGTGCCGTAGTAAACAATGGCGCTCTTGGTATTTTTTGTGTACCTCGGACAGCATGAGCACGTCAATGCCGTCGTCTTGCGTCAGCGACTCGATCATATGGTCCACGTACTATGCGCATACCCACGCAGCGTCGTTGCCGCAGACACAACAGGCAAACGTCAGCCACAATAACGCTCTGCACGCACACAACAACAAACGCAAACCGCCGCGCGTACGTACGGCCATGTTGCGCGCCACTTGGCCAATCTTGGGCTCTGCGCCACACGCACAGGACACACGGGACACGTCAGCGCAGGCCACACACACACACATGCAGAGGCCCGAGGGTCGCACCATACTGCACGATCGCAAAGTGCATGCTGCTCGCTCTCTCTCGGCCTCGTCCCGTCGGGCTTTCTTGTGTGCCGTCGAGCTGAGTTGAGGCACGTCAGCTCGCCATCCCATTGGTGGGAAAGCCGTTCTGCGATGTGCATTTGGACCAATCACGTGTATTTATGACAGAGCAAGCACTGCTTGAAGTCAGCATTGGGGAAACATGGCTTCAAACTCATTCTTGTGGGTGTATATGGAGCGTATGCGTTTGTGCAGCGCCTTAATATGGGCGGCGCTGAGTCCACAGAGCTCTCTTACAAGCAGAACTCAGTTGTATACTGTCAAGCAGGCTCTCTAGGCGCCCAATGCCCTCGAACACAGTAGCGCGAATTGCGTGCTGACTGGAGCACAAGCGTTGCTTCCCACGTCCCGCTGCTCTGTTTCAGACAGCTTGCTGCTCGCGTCGCAGCCGCTGCACGAGCGCGGGCATCTCGAACCGTGTCCTCGTCACGCGCTCAGGCGTGACAAACGCCTGCACGCTCGGCATCGGCTCTGCGCTTCCCGCGTCGCCTCTCTGCTGATGCTGCTGCTCGTGGACGTACTCGCGACAGAGGTACTCTGCGATGACGAGCACGTACATGCCGCAATCGTACCCATTGCGCTGCTGCGGCGTCTCGCGCGCATTTAAGAACGTCGCCTTGGCCGCGTGCTGCTCATCGACAGCGCCGCACAGACGCAGCATCTTCTCGAACTCTGCCATGACCTTCTTTGCCGCGTGCGTGTTGTGGCCGGAGCTCGAGTCGTAGTGCGCGAACGTGCGCTCGTCGCGGCGGTACACCAAGAGCGACCAGTGCGTGCTCTCGCCGCCGAACTGGTCATTGTTGTTCACGGGGATCAGGCACACGCGCTTGCTGTCTAGGGCGAGGCCGCGCCCGAGGTCTTCGTACTCGTCGTCGTCGTCGCACTGGAGCATCAGGCACGACACGACCGCCGGGTCCATGAGCAGCAGGTCGGCGACCGCGCCGTCGCTGTCGCCATTGCTGCCATCGTTGAGCAGCGCATCGTGCGCGAGGAACTGCAGGTAGAAGTTGATGGCGTTGTCGTTGAGCCACTGGCGCGTCGCGAACAGCTCCACGTCCGAGGCGTAGAGCTGCACGTCGTGGTAATTCAGCACCTGCTGCGTCGCCGCCATTTGGCTTGCTTGTTTGTCTGTTTGGGTATTTGGTGTGTTTGTGAAGACACTATTTCAACCCCTTAATAGAGCCCGCATTGAACTCCTTAAATATACTCATGCAGCGTAAGATGATACTACTGTTTTTGAAATAAATCTGAATAAACATTACATTCACTGCGTCTGGGTAGTTGCACAACAGCGAGGAGGCGCTATTATCGAGAGGTTTTAGGGATCACTGAATCGAACGCTCGGTCCATTGAATGAAACAAACCAACCAACGTCGTTTTTATCAAATTAACCAATCCAACGCCTGCACTCGTCGCTTTCTCGAATCCAAACGAACGTTGGTTGCTTTCCCCAAAATTACGCATCCTGCAAAAGGGGGCCCGCAAGCTCGCAGCGGAATCCAAAACGAGAAGCGAGAAGAAGCAGAGAAGCTCCGAGATGACGTCGCTCTTCCCTCAGTTCGGCAACGTGTTCGGCAACAACTCGGCAGCCGGCCGCGTACGTGACCTCTCCCTCGATGCGCTGCCGAAAGAGCGCGCGGCGTCTCGCGCAATGGCTTCCGCTGGTGACGTTCCGGCTGCTGACGATAAAGATCGTTTTCTTTCTCTCTCTCTGTCTTGTTGTATGCAAATGCGTGTATAAGCAGAATGAGCTCGTGTCCTTCAACGCCGGCAAGATGGTCGTCAAGCCGACGGCGAACGGCAAGTTCCTCATCACGCCGGACCTGAAGAAGGGCAAGATCTGCCTCTCGCGCGGCGACGACCAGCTGCTGCACTTCCAGTGGATGGACCGACAGAGCGGCACGAGCCCAGAGGTGCGCGTGGGCCTTGCGGATACTATCGTGTGCATACAGGCACAGAGCCACTGAACGCACGAATGATGGTGACGATGCGTGCGCAGGATTTTATCATTTTCCCGGACGACGCGTCGTTCAGCAAAGTGGACACGGGCCGCGAGGGCGACCGCGTGTTTCTGCTGCAGTACAAGAACTCGTCGCGCCGCTTCTTCTTCTGGATGCAGGTGCGTGCGCATAGTTGCTTATTGATTTCGGCACAATGTGCGAGTACAACAATATAATTGCTGTTTTCATATTGTATTAGAACAAGGACAGCTCACGCGACGACGAGCTGGTCAAGAAGGTGAACGACTGCATGAACAACGTGCAGCAGTCGAGTGCCGGCAGCGACGGCAGCCGCGGCGCCGGCGCCGGCAACGTGCAATTGGACCACAACGCGATCATGCAAATGCTCGGGTACGTTTACGAAATCCAACAACAACAACAACATGTGTGCAAATTATATTTTTGTTGCTGAACCTCATGTGCTGATATATTTATTTATTGTTGCTGATATCAGCGCCATGGGCGCTGGCGAGCAAGGGCGCGGCGCGGGCGGCGCGCAGACGTCGGTGCAGATGTCGGAGCTGCAGAACATTCTACAGAACATGGGGCTGCCCGCGAGCCAGTCGGCGGTGTCGTCGCCCGCGACGTCAGCCGTGTCGTCGTCGCAGGCGTCGCAGAGCGGCGGCAACAGCTCCGTGGCCGCGACGACGGCGTCCACGACCCACGACCACGACATGGGCGGCGACGAGGACGACGACGAGGACGACGACGACGACGAGATGACGGAGGAGGAGATGCTGCGTCTCGCCATCGAGGAGAGCATGCGCGACGTGAGCGAAGGTACCGACGACCGACGCGATGGCGCTGCCGGCTCGTCGTCGTAAAAACGCGAGATGGCGAGCGAGCGAGAGCGAGAGGAAAGAGGCGCTTTGTGCAGCAAACCTGCGTCGTCGGTAGAAACAGTGAAAGCACGACAGCAGTTGAGGACGGCATGGACGTAGGGTGTGATAACAAAAACAAGTGCGCTTTGCTCTCGCTCTCGGCCGTCATGTGAGTGCGCTTTCGTGTCCTTTGTCGTCGTCTCTTGCTTCAAACTCTCCCACTCACCACCTCACGCTTGCTCTTGTCTGTAGGGTGCCATATGCCGTCAAGCGCTGTCCTTTCGCCTTCTTTTCCTGGCTGCAAGTGACGCTCACAGTGTGTTTGTTCTCTGAATGTATGTGCGTCCATGTAGCGCCGCCGGTGGTAGCTCCTGTGGCGGCTTCGGCGCCGTCGGTGGCGGCCGCGCCAGCGCCAGCAGCGCCGCCTTCTGCGCCCGCGCTTTCGCTGATCCCTCCTCCGAGCGCCACGGCGCCAGGCGCCGCCCCCGCGGGCATCACGGCGGCGGATCTGCAGCGCGCCATGGCGTCCATTCAGTCGCTCACGGTGCGAGTCGAGAGCGTCGTTGCTGCTGCGTTCGGAGACGCTCACCCGAGTGCGTGCGTGTGTGTGTGGCGCGTAGGCCCCTAAGGCGATCAAGCTGTCCAAGTTGCTGAGCGCTGAGAACGTCGCGAGTGTGCTGAGCGACGAGAGCGCGGTGCAGGCGCTGCTCGCGCACCTCCCCGAGGGTGCCCAGAATGCCTACGAGCTGCAGGCCACGGTACCGTATTCGCAATGCTATTGTGTTTTGTGCATCGCGCGCGGGCGCTTGGGCTCATTTGTCGTCTGCGTGTCTGCGTAGCTGCACTCGCCGCAGCTGCGCCAGAGCATCGCGTCGCTCATGCAGGTGCTGCAGACGGGCAACTACAGCGCCGTGCTCTCCAACTTCGGCCTCGACCCAGCCGCGGGCGCCGCCAAGCTCGCGTACGGCGACGGTACGTCTTCTAGTTCTCTCTGCGCTGCTCGGTGACTCATGCAGCACGTATTCTCTGTTGTATGCTGCCGCTAGTCGTGGGCGCGTTCCTGGCAGCCATCCAGCACTGGGCTGACCAGCAGCAGGCCGCCATGGACGGCGGCGACGGCGCGTCGTCGTCCACCAACTAGGCCGAGGGAAGCTGCGCGTTCAGAAGCAGCACATTCGCGCGCCATGAGGATTGAATCTTCGCAGCTTCAAAGAGGAGATGGGGATGCACGAGGCGGTCACGTTTGCGTTTGGTGTTAATCTCGGCCGTTTTAACCAATCATTTTGGTGGGAGGCTATTTTGGCCAATTGTATTTTGTTAATGGAGGGTTTTAGACCAATCGCGTGTTGCCAAATGGAAAACACGCGACAGGAAACACGACTGGCACAACCCGTATTGCGCAAGTGCGTTCAAACGGCAACAGGATCATATTCTACAACCGCTATGGTTGGTTGAATAGAATTGAATGATATGCCGTATCGATCGTATATCTTCAATATATTTATTTTCAACGTATCATGTATTCGCAGGGAACTGGCTCAAACGATGCAACAAGGGGAGAGATTCACGAACAAGCAAGACGTCAGTCACTCCATCCATCCCCCTCGCGCGGAGACTAAGCGACTAACGCGTCCGTCCCTCAGTCCGTCGCTCTCACTCTCGGATCGGCCGCCGACCCCTCTCTCCGCTCGCTCGCTCCGACGGCGACTCGCTCCCGCAGATGATGGATTTTGACGTGGCGCCGCTGCCGCGCAGCACGTCGCAGCACGTCAAGGACGCGACGATCGCGGCCGCCGCGGCGTTCGGCATGCTCGCGCTGCAGCAGCTGGTGATGAAGCACGCCGTGAACGACTTCCAGACGCTCGGCGCGCTGCTGCTCGCCGTGCTCGTGCTGCAGGCCGCGGTCGTGGGCGTCGCCCGGGCCACGGGCGCGGGTTTCAAGATCGTCGAGTTCCGCGCCGACGCGCCGACGCTGGCCAAGGTCGCTGCGAACGGCGCGCGCGTGTTCATGCAGTGCTGGGTGCGCGTCGACGCGCTGCACCATTTCGGCTTCCTGTTCGCGTTCCTGCTCGAGAACATCGGCGTGCTGCTGCTACAGCCGCTGACGCTCGCGAGCGGCAGCAAGAGCCCCGCCAAGTTCAACAACACGGCGCTGCTCGTGCTCGTCGGCTACATGCTCGTCGCGGGCGTCGACGCGTACGAGTACGGCTCGCTGCTGCACACGTTCGTGCTCATCGGCGTAGCGCTGGCCATGCAGGAGCTGCACCACCGCGTCCCCGAAGCTACGGTCCGTCTCGCGAGCGCGCCGCACTTCCACTTGCTCTCGCTGCTCGCGGCGTGCGCCATGACTGTGCCGCTGTCCGCGGCGATCGGCTCGTGGCGCGTGCGCGAAGAAGCCGCGTTCAACGAGCGCGAGGGCGTCGCTGCCATGACCGACGCCATGTGGGCCGCGTGCTTGTTTGGCGCGGCCGCGTGCCAGACGGTCGCGATGTTCTTCGCGCGCAATCACGACAGCATCCTGTCGTCGCGCAGCCGGTGGCTGTCGGTCATGGCGTGCTCGATCACGGGCCTCTTGAGCTCGCTGGCCATGTCGGCCACGCAGGACGACTGGCTCCGCTGCGGCGCCGACTTCCTCGCGTCCATAGTCATCGTGTACGCGCAGTTTGCGCAATTGCACAACACGTCGGCTTCGCACGGCTACGGCTCGCGGGATGACGAGCTCGACATGTTTCGCACGGGCGCGACGGCTTTGTCGTCCTCCTCTTCCAGCAGCAGCAAGAACAGCGACTTTGGTCACATTATGCGCGTGCTCTGGGAGAAAGACGACTCGCGCAAGATCCTGCTGTTTTTGTCCGTGAACGTGTCGTACATGGTCGTGGAGCTCGTCGTGGGCGTGTGGACCAACTCGCTCGGGCTCATCGGCGACGCTGGCCACATGCTCTTCGACAATAGCGCGCTCGTGATCGGGCTCGTGGCGTCGTACATTGGTAAATTGCCCGCGGACGCGCAGTACACGTACGGCTACGGCCGCGTGGAGGTGCTCTCGGGCTTCCTCAACTCGATCCTGCTGCTGCTGATCTCGTTCCACCTCATGGCCGAGGCGGCGTCGCGGTTCGCGGACCCGCCCGAGGTGTCGACGGACAACCTGCTGCTCACGTCGAGCATCGGGCTGCTCGTGAACATTGTCGGCTTGGTGTGGTTCCACGACCAAGTCCACGGCCATGGCCACAGCCACGGCGATGGCGGCTGCGGAGGAGGAGGAGGAGGGTACGGCGCAAAAGACCACGGCCACAGTCACAGTCACGGCCATGGTCACAGCCACGGCCACGCCGAGCACCACGCGGTGGATGACCAGCACCGCAGTGCAAGCAACAGCAACATGTACGGCGTGTACCTGCACGTGCTCGCGGACACGATGGGCAGCGTCGGCGTGATCGTGTCGTCGCTGCTGATCGAGTATAGAGGGTGGCACATCGCGGACCCGCTCTCGTCGGCCATGATCTCGCTGCTGATCTTTGGCAGCACGCTGCCGCTGCTCAAGGACACACTACTGCAATTGCTGCAGCGCGTGCCGCGCGAAATGGAGCGCGACATTGCGAACGCGCTCGACGACGTGCGCGCCAACGTGCCGGGGCTCGTAGCCATCGAGCAGTGGCATTTCTGGCGCCACGTCAACGACGTGTGTGTCGGTACGCTCCATGTCGTCATCGACGCACACGCGAGCGAGCAGGCAACGATGCAGCAGATCCGAGCGATCTACAAGAAGCGCCTGACGATGGACCAGTTCCTGTCCGTTCAGGTGTCGAAGCCCCACACGAGCCACTCGCATGGAGCCGAAGCACACGGTCACGGCGACTACCAGCATCATCATCACGACCACGACCACCACTCGTCTGGCATGAGCACGTACGAGAACCCCGCCGGTGACGACGCGATGCGGTTTGCCCACCATCACCACCACCACGCAGGCTTCCACCCAGCAGCTGCGGTCCACCAGCAACAGCCCTGGCAGCAGGGAAACCAGTTCCACTATTAGCATGCAGCTCCAGTCCGGGACCTCATGAGCAAGGACGCCTCGTGGCTGCACGGCCCAGTAGCTATAACGAACCACACGCATGGCCACCATCACCACCGCCACACGAATCACGCACACGGTCGCTAGCGACGTTCACAAGCGCACATATTGTCAAAGAAACGCAGTACACTATTTTGCCTCCTCCTTTGCCTGCAGCGTGAGTATTGCGTCTGTGCTTTCTTTCTTCCATTGCGTTTGTTGCTCGGGTATTTTTGCATACAGGCGATCGGTGTCTTGTTATCAATAGAAAAAGCAGCGGCACCCATACAGAAGAAGAAGGTCTGGGGTCTGGCATTCTTTCCGCCCGCGCACGCCGGCAGTCAGGGCTCCAAGCCGCGTGGATGAAGCCATCGTCGTAGGACGCGCCGACTTCAGAACCTAAGAGGCGCGGCTGTGCGATCAATGGCGGGCGACGACACCGACGACACGCTCCAGCGGCTGCGCAGCTCCGTGGTACTCGACACGCGGTCGTCCCAGAGCCTCGAGCCGATTCGACTGCCAGGCAAATTGCGCGACCGCATCGAGAAAGCCCAGCGGCGCGCTGCTGCGGCCAAGGACGGCGTGTCGATCTTTGTGGCGTCGTCCACGGAGCGCATGGACTCTTCTTCGAGTTTGCTGGCTCCGCAGGGCGCTGCGTCGGTCTCAGCCGCCGCAGGACGCTCTCAGACGGCTCTTAATGGCATCGGCAACTCGAGTTTGCCCCGCACGAGCTCCCTGAGCACCGGCGGCGTGCTGTCGCTCGCAAAGGACAAGATCCGCCTGCCGGAAGTCGTGTTGAGCCACAAGATGCGCGACTCCGAGGCCAAGACGTATACAACCAGCTTGCTCGCGGATCCGCTCGACAACACGCTCAACAAGCTCACGATCGAAGAGAAAGAGCGCGTGATGGCGCACATGCAGGAGAAAATCTAGCTTCTCACGCGCGAGATCGACGACAACTTTGTCGAGATCAAGCACGACCTCGACGCCAATGTGCGTACAGATGCGTGGTTGCATGAGGAAGCAAAACGAATCCATGAAGCGCGCTCACTTGTCACTCTTGCGTTGCTGGCTGGTAGGGCATTTTCGACGCTGCGGCCAACTACCAGCGCGCGCAAGCGCTGTGTCTCGTGGAGCTCCAAAGGCACTGCAAACTGGAGTTGCTGCGGGGCGAAGCGATTGACGAAGTCCTTGGCGGGCAGCTGAGCCATCTCGTGGCGAAGAAAGCGGACGCGAAACGCAGCACGCGCATGTCCGGCAAGCTCAGTATGCTGCTCACGCACAGCAGCAATCAGGTCGACCATGACGACAGCGAGCGACCTGGGGACAAGAGCGCTCGTCGAACACGCACTGGGCCGCATCACGGTGCCGAGACGAAGCCTGCGACTCCCAGTCGCCAGCATGCCAAGCGGCTGCCAACATTGTCGGGTGCAACGAATCCCTCGCAAGGGGGAAGCGACAACAGAAACGAAGCCAAGACAGACGCGCCGAGCAAGGCTCAAGATCACTCTCGGACGTCTTCGCAGCAGCAGCGGGCCAATTCGCCAAGTGGCAAACGCGAGGGCCGGCCAGAGCGAGGCGTCTCCAAAGACGACCCAAGCGTGCCGGGCGACGGCGATCGTGGCGGCGACGCAATGACAACACGGCGCTCGCATATCGCGCAGGTGCTTCAGCAGTTGGCGTGGCTCCTCGATGGCGCCAATGTGAAGCCTCTGAGTGGAGGGCGAGCGTCCAAGTCGCCGCACGCGCGCGGTTCCACTGTAGGCAATAACGCGAATGCCACGGGGTTGAACGACATGGACGAGAGCAACCGGCCGAAATGCGCCGAGGAGCAGTGGCGCGAGCGCGCGAACTCGTACCGCACGATCGCGCCCAGAGTGGCCGGCGCACTGCGGAATCGCAGCGAGCGGCAGCGATGGGACGCAAGGGGCCACTTTGGCGTTGATTCGCGAGATGCGCTGGTTGCCGAGTCGCTGACGCGGAAAGTAGCGAGTCAGCAGCAGCGGCAGCGCCGTCGTCTCACGATGCTACCGAGCGTCAATGGCGAGCAACACGCACGTGACGGCGACGACAAGAGTGAAAGCAGTAGCGCGAGCCGCGATGACGACGGCGGCCAAAGCCATCGCGACGCGCTCGAGAGCCGAACGCGCATGCAGCATGAGTATGCGCGCATCCAGGACGAGATCCGCGCTCGATTGCAGTGCGAAAAGGCAAAGAAGGCCGCGTCGTCAAAGGCGTCGCAGGGCGCGAAAGCGCTCAGCCAGGTAGCAGCACTGAAGTCGATCGCGCGTCGTGGATCCATGGGAGTAAGCAATCTCCTTGGACGGCAAGCAACGACCTCAGGAGGCACCAGATTGAGCTCGAGCAGCAGCGCGAGTGTTGTGGTGGCTTCAGTGGAGGTCGGACAAGCGCACAACTCGTCCCCTGCGCACCGTGAAGAGCTCGCGACTGAAAGCGCTCTGGTGTCGCCGCCAGAGACGCCTTCGCTTGGCGTGTCGAGTTCAGCACCCGAGCTTCAAGCGCTCAAGAATCCGGATCCTCGCCAAAGGGGCTCCGTAGAACTCGTGTATGGACGCGAGGGCGCGCGGAATCCGCGGCTGCAGCGCAGTACAATGTATGCGGCGTGATGCGGTGAGTCGGTCCCGGCGGTTCCGAAAGGAGTCGCTGATCGGCGCCCCTGTTGCCACGGACTTCAGCACCATAGGGCACCATTCCCACGCGCGCATGGAGGGACGGCGGAGTGCGACACAGACGTGGGCGTGGTACCATCCACCGCCGCTGGCGCACGAGAGTCACGCGTTTGCGACTGGCGGCCCAGAAACCCACAATTGGGACCAAGACGACGATGAAGACGACGACGACGACACGTTCCAGGACGCGATCGACGAGGAAGACGAGGGCGAGGTGGACGACGCCGCGTCGCACACACACGACGACCACGATGGCGACTGGGACACGGACGATGCCGTATCGTCCGTGTCGTTCTCGACGTCGTTTGCGCCGGATTCCGCGCGCAGTGCGCGGAGCGTCGCGACTTTGGTCCATGCCGCGACTTCAGCGCGGAGAAAGAAGCCCAAGCGGCGGCAGCTGGGGAGGTTGTATCGCCACCAGAGCGGGAGCAGCGGCAATCTGTACCACAACATCGGCCATGCGTCCGCGAGCTCCATGGCGCTCCAGGTGCGGCTGGAAGAGATCTGGCGCGCGCTCGAGTTCCCGTTTTCCACGAAGCTGCTCATGCTCGAGAAATACGCCGAACTCCAGGACCCCGACACGTTCCAGACCGCGCTGCTCAAGTGGGAGAAAGCCGCCAAAGCTGTGCTCGTGCGCGAGCGCATGAAGAGCGTGCCGGCGGCGTTTGCCGAGCATGGGAATGCCGCGAACTCGCTGGCGTCGTGCCGACTCACGGGACCCGAGTGGATGTACATGCGCTCGCTGCAGATCGAGACGCCAGCAGACCACTTGCTGCACGCACTGCCAGTAGAGGCGTTCATCGAACGGGTACGCTCGTGGGCTTGCATTTCCTGCCAACTCTCTCTCTCGCGCTAACACAAACTACACTGGGCCTGATTTTGACTTTTTGCCCCTTGTGGTTGCGACAGATCCGCACGCACATGGACGCGATCACGAGCAAGTGCCAGCAGTTCGCTCACGAGCTCAAAGCGACCACGGGGGACGAGCTGCTCTTCCAGGGATGCACGTACCCGCCGCGCATGCACTAGAAAAAGCTGAACCCAGCGTTTCCACTGATGTGGACTAACAAGCAGTGGGAATGGTGCTGTGTGCGTCACCAGGAGCTCCAGTACGGCCTCTGAGCTCATCTCAACACGAGGCGTCCGTGCGCATGAAAAAAGTGGCGACAACTTCGTCATCTTTCCAAAGGATTTCGTCACGAGCGTTTGCATCCAAGAACGCAACATGTGTGGCAGCAATGTATGTAAAGCACACAAGAGCAGATAGAATGGTGGTTCAAGAGTCGTGCGTCCAAGTATCCATTCCATTGTGTCGGTCGACGTCCTCGCGGTCGACGTAAAGACTCGCTGATCCTGGTGCAAGTCGATTGACTTTGCTACGCTCTTTCGACAATTCCGATACTAGAAGTACGCTCCGTGCCACAAGAAGATCCCCATCGTGGCGCGGCCGCAGAGTTCTTTATTCACGCATTTAAAGTCTCCATTGCGCTTGTTTTTTCAAGCGTGTTAGGTGATTCGATTGAGTTTTCGTGGAGATCTGCTTGCAGGCAGCCGAAGCAATTCGCGAAATGCGTTTAGCGAGCTAGTGTCACGCTGCATCTTGGCGCTTTTACAGAGCAACAAGGTCTGAGAAGCTGGTGCCAATACAGAGAACGAATCGCGATCGTTCCGTGTCTGCTGGGCATAGATACGCTTCCGCGAGTTCGGACCTGCTGGGTGCAGAATCGCTCGCTCGCTCGCTGGAGTCCCCACACAATCGCAAACAAGGGCGCTGCTGGTAGATTTGGCTCAAAGGCCGTTTCGGTCTTTCCACACACCCCAGGCAGCCGTTGCGTTGCATTGTTTTCGATGATGGCTCCACTTGGAACTGTCCGTTGGCTCAATGGCTATTTTGGAGCTCAACTTGTTCCGAGAGCTGCAGGCTTTTTCCAAACCGCATACTCGAGGAAAAATGGGACGATGGACGGCGAAGAAGAAGAAGCTTCGGCGAACGTCTTCGAGGGCACTGGCGCTCTCGCTATCCAGTTTGCGTGCGGGCCCTCTGGTGGCTCCGATGGCTCGAGCTGCTTCTGGCGCACGCTCGGGCCGTTGGATAACGCCTCGCTGCACCTCGCGAGGTCCGAGAGCCATTCTCCCTTTTACCTAAAAGGACACACACCGGTCTCGCAAGAACTGGGTGCTCGCGTTGCTACCAATCTGCTTCTTCCACATCACTCGACCCGAGAATGATGCGCATCCAGTGTCTCGTGTTGGCGCTGGCTGTTGTCGGTGTGCGTGCGGGGAGCTACGGCTCCCAGGAAGTTTCGCAGTCCCCCTGCGGCGTACCGTACCCGGCGAACGTCCTCGCGGTTTGCAACGGAACCGGCGGGTGGTGGCGCGTGCTCGTTGGCTGATCGAGCTACTGCGTCAACAGCAACGCGTGCGACCTGACTGCCCAGGCGCCTGACCCGCAGCACGACTTCCCGTACGGACTCCAGTGCAAGAAAGGAGCCAACGGCGACTGCTGCTGCGTCCCAAACTCATCCTGCGAGACGCCTGCTCCCGTACCGACCACGGCGGCGCCAGCTGTGACACCAGCTCCAACTGCAGCACCAACCCCAGCTCCAACGCCAGCTCCAACGCCAGCTCCAACGCCTGCACCAACGCCAACTCCAACACTACTTGAGGAAGCAAAGGCGCCAAAAGCAACCCCCGCGCCGTGTGTCACCTTGCCGTACAACTATCCTGTGCCTACGCCATCGACGGCAACGCCCTCAACGCCTGCTCCGACGACCGCGAAGTCCGTGACACCAAACGACACTTCAGCACCAACGACGAAGAAGCCATCCACTGAAAGCGCAAAAGAAGAGCCCACTCCCGCTCCGACAACGGTAAAACCCGTGACACCAAGCAGCACTCCTGCGCCAACGGAGAAGCCTTGCGCCTTCCCATTGGCAATCGCACCAGCGCCGACGACAGCGAAACCTGGCAACGGAAACGCACCAACGCCATCCCACTCGCCGGAAGCCGCTCTTGTTTCTGGTAACGAGAAGCCATCAACTCCTGCGCCAACCACCACGAAGCCTGTCACGCCAAACAGCAACACTCCTGCTCCAACGGAAGAGCCATGCGACTTCCCACTAGCGTCCACACCCGCTCCGACGACGGCAAAACCTGCCAACGGAAACGCGACTCCAGGAAAGCCGTTGCAGTCGGAAGCCGATCAAGTGAAGGAGGACGCGTTTGTTGGGTCCGAGGCGGCATACCAAGCGACCGAAGATCCATGTGCACTCCCACTGGCAAGCTACTCTCCTGCTCCAGCGTCAACCCCTGCTCCAGCTCCCAAGACTGCTACGCCTTCGGCCACTGCTCCAGGCGCAGCTCACACTCCAGCCCCAATGACAACAACTCCTTCGACCACTGCTCCTGCTGCCGTGACGGAGGAACCGTGCGACTTTCCTCTGGCGACAGTGGCGCCAGTCGTGACGCCCACGCCAACGCCTTGCAGCACCGTTGCGTTGGAATCGGGATCCCCCGCAACACCCAAGAAGGACGCTCCACAGCCAACCACGCCAGCACCAACGACGCTGAAACCAGCAACGCCGGCTGCGACCACGCCAGCTCCAAGCACGCCAACTCCGAGTACGGCAACTCCAAGCACGCCAACCCCAACCACGTCAACACCAAGTACACCAGCTCCAACCACGTCAACACCACCTACGCCTGCTCCAACCACCTCAGTGCCCACTGCGATCGGAGACGGGAGCGGTAACGAAATCATCGACGACTTTACTGACACGGATTTGAGCGAGTCGACGTTGAACACGATTGTCGACTTTTCCGCGCGCAACCTTCGAGCTGTTTGAGCCCGCCGTCGCTCGACCACATCGCCGTCTCTCTACCATTTTTTCCGCTGCATTTCTTTTCTTTTTTCCCACTTCCATTCCCTGCGTTCTCCACGTATCTACCTCGATATAATGCACTCGTTGGCGTCAGTCTTGGCCTTGTGTTCTTCCTTTCCACGTCTTCATCTACGCAAGCAAAGTCGCACAAGCAAGGCACTTTAAGAAAGACGTGCAGGTAAAACGACGCACCGACTTCGCTCGCTAGACACTGGGCGTACACGAAGTGTGCGTTTGAATAGTGGCGACTTCGCAAGCAGTAGTCACCACCCACACGCCACTGCAAGTTGAGCACGGCGGACGAAATGGATGCACCGCGTGTGTATTCTTTCTTTACCGCGTTAGAAACGCATCCAGCGGTCCAGACTTTCGCGATCTCTTGGTCGCTGGTGCAGCTGCTGGTGGCGGCTCCACAGCCGCCGTCTGACTACTTCTCTCGGATCGACTTAGATCCAACGCAAAGTGGAAATCCTGGTGCTCGGTGCGCGACTCCGCGATCATGCGAAGACAACGATCGCAGTAGAAAGTCGGTCGTTGCTTCCCATTGTGTCCCGTCGTACTTCGGAATTGCGCAAACGCATCCTCCTCGTCAACAGCTTCGTCCAGCTGTGGATGTGCGCTCGTCGGAGTCTCGCGTGCAGGAGGTGATGTTGCTTCTTGTCGGTGCTGGTGAGGGTCGAAAGCGTGATCTTGATCTGCTTGAGATGCCAACGCAGTAGCCGATGCAGCAGATGGGTCGTTAGAAACCTCAACAACACTCATTGGGGTCTGGAAAAACGAAGAGATCTTCTTGCGTTTCGTTGCCAGCGACGACGGCCCATTTCGCGTCTGCGTTGACGCTGCGAACTGCCGAAACTCTCGCTCCAAGTGAGCTTGCGCATTCACTCCGCTGTCGTCCTCGTTCTCGGCTGCTGCCGCATCTTGATTCACGAAGGGCTGTTGCTGTTTTGTGAGATAACTCGAGATGCTAGATACCGCTGTCGAGTCGAGCGCGACAAAGTCTTTTGCGTGCATGGTCATCGCTGCGCATGGGAACAAGGATTCGGCATTGAGGCGAAGCTGCGCCATGGTCGCTTTGAAGAGCTCCTCGACCGTCGTTGTCTGGGCGATGCGGAGCTTGCGCGACTTGGGCTTTTCGCCGACGCGCGTGCTGTGGAACGCGAGTTGCATCGGGAAGCGCTTGTTCTCCACGCGCTCGTCCTCACAGCGCAAAATGATCTCTTCACACAGCACGCGGACCCAGTATTCCAGCTGCTCGATGCGCACAAGCGCGTCCCCCGACCGCTGGTCAAACTGCTTCACGGAGCTCAGCATCTTGACTTCGGCTTTCTTCTCATTCACAGGCTCGTCACCGTCGTCGCCAGCGCATACACGAACGACAAACGCCGCTGTATCGTGGCCGAGATGCTTGGCCAGGTCCTCGAAGCGGAACTGGTCGACGAAGCCTTGGGCCGTGATGTTCATTTTCTTCCCGGACGTCTCCTCCCCTTCCTGCTTCGTCTGAGGGTCACTACCAGCTTGTGCAGGTCGACGCCGCACGCTTGGAGCAGCCAGCAACGTTGGCTCCAGTTGCTGGCGTATCATGTCTTCCAACTGGTGGCCGAGTTTCCCACCGAGGCCACGAACGCTTCGCAGGGGGAAATGCTGCATCAGCAGCGGTACAAAGCGCGGCGCGATCATCTGTAATGCAGTTACCAGCGAAAACGTCAGCCTCACAACACAGAAACCAACTGCCACAGCTTGCAGACGCGAAACTCGCGCACCGTTTGGCCGTCTGGCTTGTTCAAGGGCGATGCCAGTTTCGCGAGAAGCTTGTTGGTCGCGATGCCTGTCGAGCACGTGTACTGGAGCTCCTGGAAGATCGTGCGACGGATCTCGTTCGCGATCGTCGCGCCCACACTCAGCAGCCGCTCGTCGTCGGTGACAGGAAACGCGGCGTCCGGGTCGCGCTCGGCAGTTTTCCCAATGCCGCCCATCTGGGAGATACCAAACACTTTGGTGGCGCTGTTCGCATCGTCGCTGCAGAAATCCGCCGACAGCACATCCTACAATTACATCGAGACCCCTCGTCAAAACCTCGTGCCATGGCTACAGACCGTGTATACTTTGGCATAAAAATGTATATTCTGGAGTGCCGCACCGTCGTTGCGAGTCGCTCTTTGGCGAGCTGCGTGATGTCGAGGAACGCTTCGTCAATGCCCGCTTTCTCGCAGCAAGGCGCGAGGCGGCGCAGCACGGCAAAGATCTCGCGGCTCGCGACGCGGTACCGCCGCAGGATCGCCTTCTGGTGCTGCCGGTCAAACGGCTTGCCCGGTTTCCGGTTCTCGCCCAGCGTGTCCACATGCGGCTACCTCGCAGCACACAGCCATACACGACGGCGTCACATACGATTACAGGAAAAAAAAAAACCTGTATTGGTCGGTGGTAGGAGCTCTCACCAGATGAATGGACGGACATTTCTTCAAAGCATCGTTGATATGCTCGCCTACATTTTACACACAGTGAAGCAGGAGCAGTGTCAGTCTGTGCCCCAATTGTGTCGTGGTTTGCTGGCACTGCGCACTTCGCTTGACGCCAAACTTGCGCGCTATGTAGTTGACGGCGAGCAGACTGCCCCACTGCTGCACGGCGACGGGCTCGTCGGCCGGGATCTGGAGGCGGCGCTGCTCGACCTGCGCATAGAAGCAGTCCAGGTCCAGGTGCACGACGACGCGGCACGAGGCTGCGCTACCGCTCATTGCCAGAACTGGCGCATTGGCCGCCGCGTTTGAGTAAAAGGCAAGTGCCCCGTTTTGGCGCGTCAGTGGGGATGAGGACCGCGCTTTTGGCGCCAATGCACACACAATGCATTGTGCATTGCATTGATTTGGTACAATACAGTATTGCACGGCAGGTGGATTGTGGTTTTGGACGCAATGCAATACAATTCACAATACAATGTCAATTTGAGAATCGCAGTTTAGGAGGGACTAAAAATCGTCTTTGGACATTCTGATGGGTCGAATAAAGGGTGAGTACCCACATTTCGATTTTTGGTGTGCATCTGCCGATGGTTTCCTACAGTACAAAGTGTGCTTTGTTGACTTGACACGGGCTCACATAGAAGCGCTGAAACGAGCTCTAGATTCGACGACGGCGTGGGAGAAGAAAGCGCGGAGCCGTCTTAAGCACTGGTACAGTACACGCATACGATAATCACCATCATCATCAGCAGCAGCGTGTGTACGTGTACTGCACCAAGTGCCTAAGACGGCATTCTCATACTGCTTCAGCATGCCTAATGCGCGATAGCCACAATGTGCAACCCATCGTGTGTCTCGTCCGCTATGAATGCATTGGTGTGGACTCCACGCCAACACCAATACACAGCGGCGGATCAAAATGTGCACGCAGCTTTGCGGACACTCTTTCTATGCACCAGAGTGCGACATGAGTATCTCGTCACGCGGTCAAGTCATCCAGCGTACTAATCACGGCGTGGTGCAGACGCATGAGGAGGACCCATTTAATCAGGATAGCAACAGATTTTGCTGGCGATCACGCCCTGTTGCGCTCCTTGCTGTGCAGACGCAAAACACGCAGCATTCTCTTTTTAATGCAAGTTCCGACGCAAGCGAGCGCGAGTCTCACTTTGGCATCAGAAGCAGCCCGCGTACAGTACGCGCTCGCGGAACTCACGATAACAAAAAAAATGGACTCGGCCAACCGTCAACACCAAGCGAGGCACGATTACTGAGCGTGATCGCTGCAAGTGCAGTAATAAAGTGCTTTCATGGGCTGAAAATGTCGTCTTTTCAGCCAATAAAACTCTGCAAATGCCAGATATGCAAGCGAGATGGGCGACGCGTTTCCGTTTTCGATATTCAGACCGGTCTGTCAGTAGCATGAAATGATATAATTAATAAAAACAGGTGAATCATATCTCACAGGCAACGCTTCAATCTCTCGAAAGCATTTGTACTGCCAGTAGTTAACTTCACTGAATTATGGTTTATTCAAGGTTATCGTACATGCGGCAAAGACTACAGAGAGATCCATTTATAGAAAAGGGCGGGGCGTGCTGGGGATGATGCGTGCAGCCCCGCACTCTTTGCCGTCACTCGGAATTTTGACACACGACACGCAGGCGGCGGTACGAGACGCGGCCGCTGCGCCATCGCTGTCAGCACAGGGAGAGAGAAAGACATTGTTTGGTGTGGTTTGCTTACTTATCGCAAGACAGACCGCGGAGACAAGGGACGAAGAAGAGAAAGCGACGAGACGCGATGTGGCTGTTCGCGGGCGTGTGCTTTGCGATCTCGACGCCGTGGGTGCGCGCGCTGCTCGAATCGCTGTTCGCGGAGCTCACGATCGTTTTCTTCAACTGCATCTCGGTCGTTGCGATCGCGCTCGTGGGCGTGTTCGTCGCTGCGGTCGCGATGTCGTACAAGTCGTATGCTCGCGAAGCGAAGCGTCAAGTGGACGCGCACATCGAGCAAGGAAACCACGAAGAGACGAAGAGCGCTGAAGGCGCGCCGGTGCAGTTGTGTTCAGGGCGCGAGGGTCGGGTGTTGCGCGCGGTGCGAGCAGTTGCGAAGAAGCACTCGGCTTCGCAGGCGTCGAGTTTTGCTACGGGAGGCTCGGTGATGAGGACGCTTTTCTTTGCATCGACGATGCTGCCTCTCGCCATGGTGGTCGGCGCTGGTCACGCAGGTAAGGCACTGACGATGTCGCGCCACCTCCAGACGGCCACGAGCACCTATAAAGTCCCGTTTACGTTGGCCGACAATGCTACCGCACTGGAAGCAATCAACAAGAAGCTCACGATGTGCAAGTACTCCAAGGTCAAGGAATGTATTGACGGCGCCAAGACAATGGAGGAGTTCGGTATCTACAAGAGACAGCCAGGGTACTGCTCCGCATTGGACTCGGCCTATGTGAACGTGAGCGCCCGTGCTGCTGTTCCAAACCGGTATACACCCACTTCAGTTGAGGATGCTTACAAAGCCGGGTTTACAAACAAGTTTTCCGAGTGGTCGGCGACAAACCAGGTCCAGTTCCAAGTGGATTGCCCTTTCCTGTACAACGAAACGATCGCCACAGGCGGGGATTACTTGTGCTGCACAGAGAACCAGTACTCAGGCTTGAAGACTCAAGTGCGCCAGATCCCCGGGTTGTGTAAATCGTGCAAGGAGAACTTGCGCAACATCTTTTGCCAGATGACGTGCAGTCCAAACAACAGTATGTTCTTCGACATTGAGCAAGTCCGAATCATGCCTGGTGACGACGAACACCCCGATGCCATCTTCCCTGCTATCGAAGAAGCTACGTACTACGTTGGTACCGACTGGGTGCGCGACATTTATGACTACTGCCAGAAGGACAGCAGTTTCTCGCTGCTGTGCAATCCGAAGCAAAACTGCACGGATGGCTTTGGGTTGATGGAATTTATGGGCGCGTACAAGTTCAACACCGTCGGATCGCCGCTTCAGATCAACTTGAAGACTATTCCTCAAGTCTCAGCGAGTGAGCAGAAGGACTTTTTTTGCGCGTGTGGTGCCACGAACTTGACAGCGTGCATTTCGCCGATGGACACTCGCTTGACGTCATGTGTCGGTGTTTGCGGCTCTCTCTGTGCGGTGGACGCGAATGACAAGCGTATTTTCCATCCGGCTTGCTATGGGACCGATTTTGTTGCGACTGGATCAAGCAATGAATCTACGGCTGCCGACCCAAAGTGGGATCCTCTGATGGCCTACATGGCAGCCAATCTGGCGGAAACTGACTTTGACGTGCTCAACTACTTCTTGGCGGTGGTCGGCGGAGTGATTGGCTTTGTGCTTATCATGGGGTTTCTCTACATCACTTGCCGGAAGAAAAAATACGGCGACGCGCCGAGCACGGAAGCAACACGTCCAGGTCCTTTTGTCGCCAGCGCCACGGCTGAAGAAAGCCGCCTTAGCACTGTTGATGAGTTTATGTCTCTACAAATGAAGCGCTGGGGAACTTTCCTGGCTTCCGGCAACAACCCGTTGAAGGTCATTGGAGTCGTGTTGGTCGTCGTAATTGTGTGCTCGATTGGGTTGACAAAGATTGAAGTGGAAACCGATCCAGTGAAGCTCTGGGTCTCTGAATCAAGCCGCCCATACAAAGAACGTGACCATTACGGTGAACTTTTCATGCCGTTTTACCGATCCCAGCAAATCATTTTGGTACCAAAGGATGGTGGAGACATCAACCGCGTGGCGTATCTGAAAGAGTCCATTCGCTTGCAAGACATGGTTGCTGCTGTTACGTACGGGCCTGCGGATGCCGCTTTTCCTGAACGCGTGACGCTTGATGACATTTGCTGGAAGGTGACCGGTACTTCGTGCACTGTTAACTCGATCACGCAGTACTTTCAGAACCGGATGGACCACTTCGAGTTCTATGAGAAGTATGGTCTGGCGCTGGATCATTTCGGTCAGTGCATGTACTCTCCATCCAACTCGGATGTTGCTACTTGTGGCGCATTGGCAAAGAAATTGACAGCTGGAGACGCCATCCCAACCAGTATGAGTGATTGCCCATGCTTGGCCGGATTTGGTGCGCCGATGAATCTCTACAACACGTATTTGGGTGGATTTCCGTATGGTGCAGACAAAAACACCACTCTGTTCTTGCAATCGAAGGCAATCGTTTCCACGGCCTTGGTGTACAATTATTACGACGCCTCGCTGAACGATCCTGCGATTCTTTGGGAGCGTGAGTTCATTGAATTGTTCAAGGCAGAGTCGAAGCGCAATGAGTTGTTTACGATCTACTTTATGGCAGAAACCTCTGTGCAAGACGAGATCAAGGTTGAATCGAGTGGAGACATGCTGCCCGTTGTCCTGAGCTACACGTTGATGATCGTCTACGTTTCGCTTGGCATCAACCGCTGGTCATACAAAAAGAGTTTTTTCCAGACGTCGAAGATTTCTGTCGGCTTCCTTGGCGTTGTGTGCATCATGCTCGCGGTCGCCAGTACGATTGGTATGTTCATGTGGGCTGGAGCGAAACTGCAGCTGGTCATCATGGAAGTGGTGCCATTCCTGACGCTTGCGATTGGTGTCGACAACATCTTCTTGCTTGTGCATGCTGTGAGCCACAAGCAGGATGAACTAAGACAGGAGCAGCCAGCTCTCTTTGTTGGTCTTGAACAAGACCCGGCTGCTGCAAAAGAAATTGCAAGTATTGTGGTGTCCGAAGGACTCGGCTATATCGGCCCAAGTATCTTCATGGCTTCACTGGCCGAGTCCATCGCATTTGCGTTCGGTTGCATTTCTCCGATGCCGGCTGTGTTGTGGTTCGCAGCATTTGCTTGCGTTGCTGTCGCGGTCAACTTCTGCTTGCAAATGACTCTTCTGATGTCCATTATGACTTTGGACAAGCGACGTGAGCTGAGTGGTAAATATGATTTGATTTGCTGGAAGCGAGCATCTGCACCAGCTTGGACGCAACCAGAAGGTAGCGAAGAGCAGATTTTGGTGCAATCGAAGACATCTGAAGGCGATGACTCTCAAGCGCAATCTAGGAGCTCCACCGTGAACGCTGTTCATGTCTTCGACCGGTGTGTTGATGCATACGCATGGTTTTTGTCGCTTCGAGTGGTGAAGCTTCTTGTGCTCTTGGTATTCTTGTTTTGCACTCTTCTCTCCATCTCGGGTATTGAAAAGCTCAAGCACGGTCTTCCGCAAGCCGAGTCGATGCCCTCGAACTCGTATTTGACGGATTATTTCAATGCGCTCGATGCATACTTGGCGACGGGTGCTCCAGTGTACTTTGTCGTTGAGGGAGGGTACGGACGGAACCCTGAGGTGTTCGACTTGAATGACGCGAGTGTCCAGGCCAAGTTCTGTAAATCCAAGGATTTCTGTGATGAATTTGCGATCCCGAAGATCATCGATGCACTTGCCAACGATGGCAATCGAAACATCACCCACTTCAGCGAAGGCACGACGTACTCTTGGATGGATGACTTCTGGGGGTTTGTGAGTCCTGACAGTGAGTGTTGCCGTGTCGATAGCGGCGATGCGTACCTGCCGATCTTGAAAGACAACGCGTCGTACACTGCTGCTCGCCAGAACTACCCAACATGCCTCGCTGCCAAGTCGACTGTTCCTCCTGTGCCGAAGGAGTCATTTATGTCCTTGTTCAGCATGTTCTCGACAGCTAGCGCTGGTACGATGTGCTCGTATGGTGGTGGATCGATTTACCGTGGCCAATTTAGTGTGGACGATAAGCCGATCCCAGTGGTGACCAGCAGCACACCGCAAATCGTGCTGAACAAAACGAGCTACGGCAACCAGATCACTGCGTTTTCGTATATGGTGGTGTCGACGGCCAACCCGACCCAGCAGCATTTCATTGACGCGTACGCGCAGGCGAAACGCGCTGCAGAGTGGATCAGTGAGAAGACTGGCGTCGATGTGTGGGTTTTCTCCCTCACGTACGTTTTCTTTGACCAGTATCTGACGGTGGTGCGCGATACGTATTTGCTGGTGGGTCTTGCTCTAGCCGCAATCTTCGTGATCCACGCCATCTACTTTGGCGGTCTCTTTTATCCGCTGGTGGTTGCGTTGGCGGCTGCGAATATTGTGATTCAGGTCATGGGGTTGATGCGTCCGAACGACATTCTGCTGAACGGTCTCTCGATGGTGAACCTGATCATCGCTGCGGGGATCGGCGTCGAATTCTGCGGCCACTACGTGCGCATGTTCGCAAAGGCGCGTGGTACGGGTGATGAGCGGGCGAAGACTGCGCTGGGAAAGGTGTTGGTGTCCGTGCTGTTCGGCATTACTATCACGAAGGTCGTTGGACTGAGTGCGTTGACGCTGGCGGACTCGCGCATTTTCAAGAAGTACTACTTCCGGATGTACATGATGGTGGTGATGTGCGGCGTGCTGAACGGCATGCTGCTGTTACCTGTGCTGCTGAGTGTGTTCGTGGATGTGAAGCAGTTCTTCCTGCAGAAGCGTCAACAGAAGAGCGATGGTGAGGATTTCGAAGCGAGCGAGAGTCCGGCGTTTCACGGCGCGAAGAGTGTGGAGTTGGCGTCGCCTGCTGGTGGCTCTGGTGCCACGCGTCACTCGAACAGCGACTAATGCAAGCTGACACATGAGAAGAACTGGATCACTTGACTGCCTGGATATGCTGCATATGACGACCACCGCCTACTCGCCCAGCCGTCCACCCACCCGCGCACGCAGACGTGAAGGAGAAAGCGCGATTTATATTTCGATTTGCACAGGGACGGAACATTGAAACAGCACACAGAGAGAAGCGAGGTAGGAGGAACGAAGAAAAGGAACGACCATGAAATGAATGAACACTGTTGATTCGCCATGTACCATTCGGGTGTCTGCCAGCACATGCCGGCATTGTTTTTTTCTTTCTATGCCATGAAAGTTGTTGCCTCTAATTCTCCTTCTCATCAGCTACGGTGAGTGCTCATTCCTTAGTCGCGTCCAACTCCAGGATCTCCGGGAACAGCGCCACGGTCGATGCGTACGACCCCCGCAAGAACGCAGCCGACAACTGGCTCATGGTATACAGCGCGTACGCTGGGTCAATTTTGCCAGACGACTTCATGACGCGGTTCACGAGCGGCGAGAAAATCGGCAAGTCGCAGAAGTTGTTGTGGCGCGACCCCAGCAGGACTGTGAGCTTCGTGTCGGCATGCGTGCAGCCCTTCGTGTGCGCCTTCATGTCGACGAGATTTGGGTTCCAGTGGTAGAAATGCTCCGACATGAGGTGAAACACTGGCGCGCGGGAGCCGAGTCCGTGCTTCACGTCCGCATCGATGGGCTCCATCCAGGCGTCCAGGAGAACCACAGCGCGCACGCGCTCGTCGAGATGCGCGGTCGTCAACGCCGTCGCACCTCCAAATGAGTGGCCGATGACGGTCACATTGTCCATGTCGGCGAGCTCAAAGAGGTTCCCGACTTCGTGCTTGCTGTGTTCGTGGGCGATCGTGTCGAGCACACGACGCACTTCTTGCACACGCTGACGCAGTTGCCCGTTGCGAAAGCGGAATCCGGCGCCGTCGATATTGTCGCGGATCTCGGGCGTGATCTTTTGGTAGTACGCGATGCGGTTGTCTTCGAGGCGGGTCACGCTTGCCGATCCGTCGCAGTGGTTCACAGACACGACGATGTACCCCTCGCTCGCGAGCTGCTGCGTGATCGCCGAGTACACGTCAAAGCAGCCGCCAAGCCCATGGCTGAAAATCGCCACCGGCCATTTCTTCGTGCTTGTCGTTGTTGCATCTTCTGGAGCAGCTAGCGGTGCATACGGCACGGCCGCCAAGTACCCGTTCTGCAGGCACCCAAAGACCCACTGCGGCACGCCACTGAAGACGCTCATGCCTTTGATCAGATGCTCTCCATGGTGAAGCAGCTTCGCGCGCTTGGACGCTGGCAGTGTCGACGCCGTTTTCGCAGACGGGTAGAACACGCGGCACTCGATGCCGCCGTACCGCCCCGTGCGCACGCCGACAGTCTTGAACTCGCCGTGCAGCTCCGAGAAATCCGGCCACGGGAACACAGCCACGAACACGAGCGCGCTCACGACGCCGACCACCGAAGCCTGGTACATCGTGCCCGCCAGCAGCGTGCGAATGGGCTCGCGCACCACGAACTTGGCAACGAACGCCAGCATGGCGAGGTACAGCGGCGTGAGCTCGCGACGCGTGTGGTGGAAGAGCATGAGCACGCCCGTGAGCAGCGCGAGCGCGCTCTGCGTGGCCACGTACTGCTTCGTGGTCGCGAACTGCTGCTGGAAGTGCTCGACAGCGAGCACGCCCGCGGACGCCGCGAGCACCGCGAACTCCACGAGGCGGTAACGCGCTATCGTCATCGTCGCGAGGGCGGATTCGAAAGTGTGGGGAAGCGCGAGCAGCTCAAGTGAGGTGGGCGCGTACTGCGCCAGTCAAAAGTGTTTGAACGAAACTGTTTACGCAGGCACGAATGTCTCAATTGGAAAATTTATTTTGTTAAATCGTTTGTCTAATGGGAATATAAAAATATACACCAGAATAAATTAAAAATAAAAATACACAAAAAGATTCAAAAATAAAAAAATACACAAAAAGATTCAAAAGTAAAAAAATATACAAAAAGATTCAAAAATAAAAAATATACAAAAAGATTGGAAAATAAAAAATAGACCAATCAGTATACTATACGACAAAATATACACATTATCCAAATACCATTAAACCAGCATCACGTATGGTTAGACAAGCGTGATTCTTAATCAATGTGTACATACACAGTATATTTTTCTGTGTTTTTGACGAGGAAAATCCAGTCTAGGATGAAAAGCTTCGAACATGCACTATGCAATGGACAAACAAACTCAACCAAGCGAATTAACCAGGACAAATCTTACGGTTGTGGCCAATTTGCTTGCAAATTCCACATCTTCGAATATGCCGACTCTCCAAAATCTCGGTAGCTTGTTGGGATGAAATCCTCTTCTTCTTTGGCCGTCCTTTCTTCTTTAAAATAGATGGAGACATAGACGCACCACTCGTTAGTGACTCCTTCAGGAC
>JAADVP010000890.1:0-13334 GCA_023335675.1 Globisporangium solare
ACACTTCGTCGTTGTTCACAGGGTACGTCTTGTCCTCCCAGTCTGTGGCCTTGCCCCGCAGGATGAACGCCGCGACGGTCACGGCCGCGAACACGAGCAGCAGCACGAGCACGAGCCACGAGTACACGAGCAGGCCGAGGCTCCAGCGGCAACGAGTCGTACTGTAGCCGAGGCGTGTGGACGTACAGCTCGAATTACGAAGATGGTACGCCAACCTACGGTGGCTACGCCGACTACATTCGTGTGTTGGCCGACTGCGCGTTCAAGATCCCCGACAACATCCCATCGGACGTCGCGGCTCCGTTGCTCTGCGCTGGTGCTACTGTGTTTACGCCGTTGAATCAATACGTCAAGGCTGGCGATCGTGTTGGTGTCGTCGGTATCGGCGGTCTGGGCCACATTGCGATTCAGTTCATCCGCGCGTTGGGCGCCACACCTATCGCGTTCTCGCGCTCGGCGAGCAAGGAGCAGGAGGTCCGAGGGTCTCGGCGCCGGAGAGTTCTACAACCTGAGCGACCCGGAGCACGCGCAGAAGGCCGTTGGATCGGTGAACGTGCTGCTGATCACTGTCGACGCGACCAACATGCCGTACGACACATCCTGTCCTTGTTGCGCACCGGAGGCACGGTCGTGATGCTGGGTGGTCCAAGCGACAATGTGACGTTCTCGCCCTTTGCCCTCATCACAAAGCGCATCGACTTCACCGGCAGCGCCATCGGGTCGATCCAAGACATCAAGGATATACTGCAGGTCGCGTCCGAGAAGAACGTGCGTCCGATCATCCAGAAGCTCCCGATGACCAGTGTGAACGAGGGTCTCCAGAAGGTTTGCGAAGGCTCGGTCCGCTACCGCGTAGTGCTTGAGAACTGAGGTTAGGCTCGAGTTTTGTGGTGTTGGGATGGAAAGAAAGAAAAACTGTAGCGACAGTGCAGCAGCGTTTTTGCCATAACGTTCAATTGAGATGACCCTATTGTGTTCGGTTAAACGAGAGTTGAACTTGTGGGTATCGAAACTGCAATTCTCTGCGTTTGTAAAACGCAGTTTGGCAGTAGCTAAATCCGACCCACAGCAGCGTTTAGTTGCGATATAATGTTGACCACACCCTTCGGTTAAACGAAGGTTGAATCTTTGGTTATAGAAACTTCAATTCTTTGCGTTTATAAAACGTAACTCGCTAGTTGCTAACCCCGGCTTTTTTGCACACTTGCGTACCTATTCGAATAGTCCACCGATAGTTGCGCCGCGTCTTTACATTTAGCCGCGTGTATAGGCTGCATACACTATCCCCAACCAAAAACAAACAAAACAAAAAATACTAAAAATAAATAAATAAATCATTTTATGTACCCCTGATTGGCTAAAATCCCGCAGCGCATCCTTTTCTGACAAATCATATGCCTCCTCTCGACGTGGGTTAGCATCGTCTGGCTCGAACTTTCGCTTCCTATGTAGAGCTCCAATCCCCAAGCTCACTGCCGATTGAGCGCCGCCAAGAACAAGACGACGATGGGGATCTCGCTGGCGAATGCGGTGCTGCTGCTCGTGAACGCGGGCTTCCTGGTCGCGGGCGTGCTGCTGATCACGTTCACGTCGAGCCTCAAGGACACGGGCTGGACGGACGCGCTCGAGGGCACGGACTACGAGTCGACGGCCACCCTCGCGATCACGGCCGTGCGCACGCTCGGCATCGTCACCATCGTGATCGCGCTCTTCGGCGCCATCGGTGCCATCACGCGCAGCCGCGTGCTGCTCATGGTGTACCTCATCGTGATGACCATCATGATGCTCGTGTTTGGCGTGATCGGCGGCACGGCGTTCTCGTTCAAGGGCAAGATGCAGGACTGGGAGGACGCCACGTTCCCGGCCGCCGACGACGAGACGTCGCTCGCCGAGACGTTCAACGAGGCGTACTGCTACGCGCAGGGCGCGTACTACTGCAACAACGCGACGGCGCAGGAGGCGTTCAAGGTGTTCATGCCCACCGTCTCGGACGTCATCGTGGCGCTGCTGCCCAACGTGCAGGGCATCAACTCGCTCTGTGACCAGTACAAGAACGTGTCCGGCATGGAGTCGGTGTGCACGGCGTGCGCGCAGGCCAAGAAGTTCGCCAAGTACGACAAGATCCTCACGTGGGCCAACGACAAGTGCCCGCGCACGACGACCACGAGCACGTGGTGCGGCCAGTTTTTGTCCTCGGGCAAGCCCGGCGCCGTGTACACGAACTCGCCGTACGCCGAGTGCCGCGACATCTTCCTCGGTATCGCCGTCGACTGGTCCGGGAAGCTCGCGGTCATGGGCGCGCTGGCCGCCGTGTGCGCCGCGCTGCTCGTCGCGCTCTCGTGCTCGTCGCGCCGCTCCAAGCACGCGCCCAAGGACGAGTTCGGCGGCGCCAAGGCGTAGCGAGCGAGACCAATGATCGCGCCAGCGACGGTGTTGTGTAGTGTGTGTCCTGTGAACCCAGAAAAAGAAATATACGCCCGACTCGTTTTTTTTTTCATGCAGTGTGTGAGACCGCAATGCGACCGATCGTTGTCGCGGCTCGTGGGGCTCCAGCAAGGGGGGTTTGTTTCATCATTTTTGTTGTTTGTTGGTTGGTGAGATCGCGGCCCCAAGATGCAGCGCGTGGCGTCGAGATCGAGCGTCTTGGCGCACGGACAACAGGGCGAGCGCGAGTGGTCGGAGGAGGTCGACGGCGCGTGGGCGCCAGGCAAAGCGCCCGTGCACCTGCTCACGGCGCTGCTGCAGCACGTGCAGGACGAGGACGTGGCGCTCGCGGAGCGCGCGGCCCAAGACAGTGAGCGCGTCTCTCTCTCTCTCTCTCTCTCTTCCGTGTGCGCGGACTCTGCTGACGATGGGTGTTGTGTGCGGTAGTCTTGGCGTTTGAGCCGCAGAACGCGCTCGTGCAGGACCTGCTGGCCGCCATGAAGCAGCGAGACGCCATGGGTGAGTGCCTGCTCCCGAGCTCACGGCGCTGCTGCTGAAGGTGATGACGATGATGCCTGACACACTCGCTGCGAGTTGTAGATAGCGAGCTGGCGTCGGCCTCCGAGAGCGACGACGAGGGCAGCAGCGAGGAAAGCGGCAGCGAGGAAGAGAGCGGCGACGACGACGAGGAAAGCAGCGACGACGACGCGCTGGGCGACGAGCCCAAGCACCCCGAACAGGACGCGGAGAAGAACAACGACGAGAAATGAGCAGCAGCCGATATACAGGCACTTTGTCAGGGAACCTACATATAAAGACACACGAGAAGCAGTCGATGATACTTTTCTTTACCATTATACGTGTCGTTACGTGTGTTTCTTTCTCTCTGCGGTGGTGGTACTACGTTGTTAACCAGCTTATGGTTGGTCCGAGGACGAGTCCATGAGCTGCAGCACGGCGACCGCGACGCCCATGAGACTCACGCACACGGCGAACCACCAGCGCTCCCACCAGCCGGCGAGGCTGTTCTGATGCAGCAGCACTTGCAGCTCTTCGCGACGCTTGCGGTCCTCCACGGCGCGCGTCTGCTGCTCCTCCTGCTCCCGCGCCAGACGCAGCTGGTCCTTGATCACGTACATCTCCTTCCACATCTCGGCGCACGGCAGGCTGTCGATCTCCTCGATGATCGTCTGCGCCTTGCCCATGTTCTGCTGCTTCATTTGCAGCACGCACAGCCCGATCAGCGCACCGCAGAGCCGTTCCTGGTCCGTGTCGGTGTCCTTCATGCGGCGCGCGAGCGACACGCTCTCCTCCAGCAACGCTTGCGCCTTGAGGATCTCGCCGCGTCTCGCTTCCGTGTGCGCCAGCTTGGTTAAGAGCCCACTGAGCACGAGCGCGCTCGACGCAGCCTCCTTGTCGCTACGCAGGAACACAAGCGCGTCGCTCAAGTGCTGGTGCAGCCCCTCGAGCGCATCGACCTCCAGGGTCTCGTCCACGATCTCTGCGAGTCGCTTGAGCGCCAGGCCACGCAGGCGCTGTGTGTGCGCGTCTTTTGTCTTGGGCAGACTCGAGAGCGTCTTGACGAGCAGTGTCTGAGCCTTCCGCTTCTGGCACTTGGTGATGAGGAAGTCCGCTTTGCAGAGCACGAGTTTCATGAACATGACCGCGTCGTCCTTGGACGCCGTCAAGTTGCTTATGTTGATGCGGTCGACGACAAACAGCACGCGCTCGAGTTTGTTGAGCACCACTTCGTCTTGCTCCGCGCTCTTGAGCGTGTGCACCAGCACCTCGGAGGCGCGCAGGTGGCCGCGCGCGTGCATCTTCTTCTCAAAGTACTCGAGCGCTTTCCACAGTGAAGCTTCGCTGTCGCACTCGATGAGCTTGATCTTCGGGTTCGCCTCGGGGTCCAGCAGATCGAGCTTTGCCAAGAGCAGTTGGTCCCGCATGTCGGCATGGCTCGCGTCCTTCTCAGCGAGCGCGAGCGCCTTGTCGAGCACTTTCACGGCCGACTCTTCTTTGCCGAGCTGCTTGCTCGCTTTGCTCAGCCACTGCAGCGACGTGAGAGCGATGCTCGTCTGGTTCAGCTTCATCGCCCCGCTTTCCGCTTTGATCAGGTACAACTCGGCGTTGCCAAACTTGCCGAGTGTGTGACACACGCGCCCGGCGTTTAAATACAAATGCGGCTCGGCGTCGCGGCGGCTTGGACACGCTGCGAGCTGCTTGATCGTGTCGAGGATCACCGAGTGCGCCGAGCTGAAGTCGCTGTGGCGCGAGTAGCACGTCGCGAGCGCGCTCAGCAGGTCATAGATGCGTTCCTTCTGTGCAGCCGTCTGGTTCGGGACCTTGCGCGCAAACGCCAGCGCGCGCTTGTAGTGCTCGATCGCCTTGGCGTCGTCGTTGATCTTGGAGTACGCGGCCGCAAGGTTACCGTGGATGAGCCCCGTGTACTCGTCACGCTGCAGCAAGTGGCACTCGCGCAGCGCCTCAAGGCCGCAGTCAATCGAGACTTTGAACTTGCCGACTTGGAACTGCTGCCGCGACGCCGTCATCAGGCCTTTCACTGCCATTGCCAAGCAACCGCAATGCACACATCACGAAGTGAGTTCACTAGCTTCCCCAGGCAAGTAAGTGGACGATATAAAGAAATAGAGCGCGTTACCTCGCTTTTCGCACTGGATCGCGGCTTGCAGCTCGTTCCACTCCTCTCGGAACGAGTTGTCTCCCGGCGAGAGCTCCATGGCCTTGCGGAAATCGAGCTCTGCGGGCGCGAACGAACCGAGTTTGAAGTGCGCGTATCCGCGGAAAAAGAACGCGCGCTTCAGCGCCTCGCTGTCGAGCACCGCGTGCTGCGGCCGATCTTCGGTCGGACTGCTGCTGCCATTGTCGTCCTGGTTGCTGGTCGCCTCGTCCGAGCGCTTGTCGTCAGCTTTCGCGCCGAGCTTCTTCGCTTCCGCGTGCAGCTGCATGATCACGGCGATCGTCTGCGCGGCTTCCGGTAGGATCGCCGCCCATTGCTGCAGCTTGCTCATGGCGCCGAGGACGTTCATGCGGCACGAGATCACGAGGTCGCGCTGCCGCAACAGCTATACAGCAAGGTCAAACCGTCGACACACGCGAGTGTCAGCACCCTTTCTAAGCACGGCAGCGCAGAAGATGCACACACACACACGTACGTCGACCTGGGACTTGGTGAGGTGCATGATCAGGTCCTTGTAGAGCGGGAGCGCGTCCTTGAAGCGCTCGGCGAGCATGAGCTGGTCGGCGCGCTGCTTGAGCCCGAGCGTGAAGCTGCGCAGCCGCGCGTCCGCGTCCACGTCCGCGTCGTCGCGCAGTAGCAGCTCCTCTTCATTGTTGTTGTTATTGCTGCTACTGAGTGGCATCGCGCGCGTCGTCGCGTCGGCGGTCGCGTCGTGGACCATCGCGCTCTCTCGTCTCGTTACGATTTTATGATATGACGAAAACACACAAACCGCCAAAGGCAAAGCTCGATTTTTTGGCTTGGACCATGTTTCTTTCTTTTTTTTGCACGTGGTTCGGGACATTCGGGACGCGTCGCCGCATACATTGCGCGAGATGTTTGGGTTTGTTCGTTCGGGATGTCTGGCGTGCATCTTAGATAGAAAAGGGGCAGGGTACACTTCCGTTGTCGTTATTATTATGAGGAGGAAGAAGAAGAAGAAGACGGCGGCTTGTGGTGGCGCCGCAGGGCGAGTGGCCGCCGCTGCAACTCTTCCTCGATCCGCTGGAAGCCGCTCGTGCGGATGTTGAGATCTTCGCAGCGGCGCAGCACCACTGCCACCGCCAGCCGCGCGGTTCCGTGGAAGCCCGCGACGGGGCGCTGCCGACGGCTCGCGCGTTCTTGTTCTTGTTCTTGTTCTTCTGCGCGATCGTTTTCGGGACGGCGCCGCTATCCTTGTGCTGCGACTTTCGTTGCTGTCGTGCGAGACGCGTCTGTCTGGTTGCAGAACGGGGACGTTGATGATGCTTGTTGATGATGGTGCTGCTGCTTGAGTTGGCACATTTTGTGGTACTTGGTCGCGCCTCGCAGACTCGCGTGGACGGCAGCATCGGGAGAAGAAGACTGCTGGAGTGCGCCGTGCTGCGCCATTGCAGTGCTGTCGGTGAATGGACGCTGGGACAGCGTGGGCGAGCGGAGTCATTTGGCGTCATGTGGATCCAATTTTATCCCTCTGGTCGCCATCTTATCACAGCATCCGTTGATGTGGGTACAGCCGCTTCACCTCTTATACCCTTCACAAACCAATCGTTTTTGTCCTCCATCGTGCTTCTATCTTCCCTTTATAAACACAAGCATCTCTATCAATTGATTCGAAATGTCGTATGATCGTCCTGTAGCTGGGAGCCGCTCCCCATTCTAACAACGCATTCAACAGGGTATTGTATCTCACAGGGAAACAGTATGAGCCAGCGATTGGAACGCCAAACCGCAAGCGCAAAGCACATCCGCAGCTTCCCCCGCACTCCCCGCCGCCCCACCCCGCCCCACCCCGCCCCAGTATGGCGTTCCCGACCCCGACGCTCGTGAGCTACACGGCGCTCGACGCGCAGGCTGCGTCGCCGCTGCAGCAGAAGCTGCTCGCGCGCTACGAGAGCAACAACTTTTACGACACCGCGGCCGTCGCCGACTTGGAGGCGTACCTCGCCGAGCAGATCAGCGCGTCGACGGTCGACATCGACGCCAACTTGGCGCTGCTCAAGCTCTACGCGCTGTTCCCGGAGCACCTGGACGCCGACAAGGTCGCCAAGGTGCTCGTCAAGGGCGTCCAGGTGCTGCCATCCACGTTCTTCACGGGCGCCTCGACCGTCATGCCGGAAAGCATCCGCGAGGTGAGGAATCAAAGCTTTACAGCAGACAGCACTGCGGGATCCGCACATTGTGTATTGACGTGTGATTTATTTGAAAATGGACACAGGACACGAATGTGAAGGCTGTGCTCGAAGCTGGGTTCCTCTTGCAGTCGTGCCTGTTTGAAGAGTTCTGGCAGGTGGATCTGACGTTCGCCAAGAGCGTCGCGGGCTTCACGGACGCCGCGCGTGCGTTCATCCTCGAGGCCGTGCGCGAGAGCCATAGCGCCATCTCGGTGAGCGTGCTCAAGGCGAAGCTCAACGTCTCGGAAAAGGAAATGCAGGACGTCGTGGCTGCGGAGAAGTGGAGCGTCGAGGGCGACGTGATCAAGATCACGCCGAACGAGGACAACCAAGTGCGTCCGAAGAAGATCCAAGAGAACATTGAGTTCGAGGACGTGCTCAAGGTCATCCACACTCTCTCTAGATAGATGATATTCGTAAGCTACCTCTGTGTTCAGCGGCGAGAAGGCGTCGAGGAGAAGCAAGAGACCCATCCCCACTCAGTTTTGCTGGCTTTGGAAGGAAGGAGGCGTGCTGCAGCTAGCGCGGTCGAGAAAGCGATAGAGAGGAATGCGAGTCTGTGGCTTGCATACGGTTAATTGTTTTCTCAAATACACCTTCTCTCGCACGTCTCGGGTCTCTCGTTCACAAAAGCGCAGTTCGCGCGTCTCAGTCCAGACTCAAACAGACAAGAAACATGACAAAAAGGCACACATACACGCAAAAGTGGAGACAGTTTATTCAGTCGCTCTCGTCGCTGCCCTTCTCGCTCGTGATGCCGCCGTCTCTCTCTCTCTAACAAATTCTATCTTATTTACTCGTCGGTCTGCGTGGCGTCTTCGCCGATTGTGCCGTTCGACTGCGCGGCCATGACCGTGTCCATCATGCCGACGACACCCAGGATCTGCTTCTGCATCCGGAGCTCCTCGGTCACCTTTTCGTGCAGCTTGACGAACAACTGGTCGATCAGCATCGACTGGCTGAGCTTCGGCGCGTAGATATCGCACACGAGTGTACACACCGCGATGAGCAGCGACGAGTACTTGGGGTCCGTGACGTACTTGATCAGGAACGCGAGCAGCGGCTCGAGCGATTCCTCGTCGCGACCGGCAAGCGCACGCTCGAGTCCCACGCGAAGACGCAGTTCCTCCAGCATACTCGCGACGATGATCGGCGATCGCGTGTCCAGCGCCTCGTTCAGCGCCTTCTTGTAGTCAAACTTCCGCAGCGCGCGGTCGTACGGCGCGATTCTCTTGTGGCGCGTGGTCGCGACCGTGAAATCATTCGGCGCAGGCTTGGTGTTCTTACCGCGGATAAAATATTTGTACGTGCCGCCGCGGATGATCGCGTGACGGCTCTGCAGGTCCTGGAGCTCCGTCTTCTTGACGTTGCGACGACGCACCGTGAGCATGCCGTCGGCCGTGCCCGTGAGCAAGTGCGAGTTCGTGGGCGACATGCCAAACGCGAGGATCGGGCTCTTGTACTTGAACCCGTGCGTCACCTCATACGTCTTCAGGTCGTAGATCTTGAGGTGGCCGTCGAGCGAGCCCGTGAGCAGACGCGTGCCCGTGCCGTCAAGGCCGATGCTCGTGATAGTCTTCTGGTGGCTCGAGAACGAGTGCAGCAGGCGGCCGCCGCTCAGCAGGTCCCACACCTTGACGACGTTGCCGCCCGCCGACATGAGCAGACCGCCGCCAGGCATGATCATCGTCGCCTCCACCGGTGTGCCGTGGTTCAAGCTCATCGTGCTGGCCGACACAGTCTGGTCCGACGCCCGCAGGTCCCAGAGCTTCACGGTGTGGTCGTACGAGCCCGTGGCCCAGATGTTCTGCGACGACGGACTCACGGCCGACGTGCGGATGTAATCTTTGTGTTCCCCGAGTAGCACCACGGGTTTGCCCGTCGGCAGATCCCAGTACCGCGCGGTCTTGTCATCCGAGCACGAAAGCACGTGCGTATTGTCGCTCGAGAAGCGCGTGCTGCGCACGGCGGCCGTGTGACCCTTGAATGTTCGCAGGATCGCGCGCGTGCCGATGTCGAGCACCTGGACCTGCGGCGCCTCGCCGCCGGCCACGATCAGCTTGCCATCGGACCGGAACGTGCCCGAGTACACGACGTCGCGGAAGCGACTGAACGTCTTGGTGATCTCGTTCGTGACTGTGCTGTAGAGGTGGATGCGCGTGGACGTGGTGATGGCGATGTTGTGCGGCGCGACGGGCGACACGTCGATGTGCGTGATCGGGCCAAGCTGCTGCAGCTCCTGCGGGGACTGGTACTTCTTCCAGTACGCGTTCTCCGCGGTCTCGACCTCGGTCGTCGGCGGGAACTGCTTGAGCACCAGGCGCTTGAACTCGCTGTTCGTCGCCATCGTCGCCGTCGTCGTCGTCAAGTGCTCGAGCTGCTTGCTGCGCGCGCCACCAGTCGGCCAATACTGCTTGCACCAACCAAACCAAAACCACCATTTGGCTCAAGCGCTACCGTCTTCATCCTCAATACAAGGCACAATCTTCTATTCGAAGCAAAACGGCACCAACCACCATAAGAGAACAGTTGGGTCGCGCACGGTACGTGCGTGCCGCCCATAGTTTGCACCGCGCCAACTTGTGTAAACGACCCACATGGCGAGCGCCGTGGATGCGTCGCCGCTGGCCGAGCATCTGCGCCGCAAGGACGTCGTCTGTGCGCGCACGCTGCTGGAGTCCATCGTGTGGAGCGTGAGTGATGGTGCGGAGGTGGACGCTGGCCAAGTCGTGGGCTCCGTGGGGCTCATCGAGCGCGGCAATCTGCAGCAGCTCATCGCGCCATGTCGGGGCAAAATGCGGATCTGCTTCCAGCAGCAAGCCCATGTGAATGGGTCTGTCGCCGCCGTTGCCGTTGTAAGCAACGGCGCGTCTACTGCGAACGGCCTTGAAGAAGGAGGAAGCGATGGAAGCTCGAATGCTGCCGCGCAGAAACCAATGGGGAGCGAAGACAACCAGTCGAGCGTCGTCGCGTTTGTCGAGTACTGCATCCACCCTTTGAAGAGCGGGCGCACGTGCATGATGTGCCTTGAAGTCGTGGACGAGAACGAGGAAGACATGGACGGCGAGCGGCAGTCCGTGAACGTCGTCTCCCACGGACAAGTGCTGCGGCTCAACATCGAAGAAGCGAGTGCGTATTTACTGCAATGCGTGGAAATTGTCGTTCTTCATGCTATGTCATGCGCATTGCCAGCGTTGCAGCCGCTCACACGGTGGGCTTCGTTTGTGTGCGTGTAGAGAAATTCGACTCGGACAATATCAAGCGCCAGCTGAGTGCGAAAAAGCTGTCGCTCGTGCTGGATCTGGACCACACGCTGCTGCACGCGGTTCGCGCTGCCGATGTTGTCGGCGAGATCCCGAAAACAGGTACGCGCATGTGCAGCATATGCAGGCAACAACTCTGTTGGCTCACTTGCCTCGTATTGTGGGCTGCTGTGAGCAGAGGACACGCATTTCTTCTTCATCCCGGGCATGCACAACCAGCAGCACGTGGTGAAGCTTCGCCCTGGACTGAACGCGTTCCTGCGAGAACTCTCGGTGCTCTACGATCTGTTCATCTACACGCACGGCACGCGGCTGTACGCGGAGCAGATTGCATCCATCATCGATCCAAAGGGCACGTTTTTCCAGCACCGCATCGTCGCGCGCACTGACACGCCCGAGATGGGCCACAAGTCGCTCAAGCTGCTGTTCCCGTCGAGTGACGACAAGATGATCCTAGTGCTCGACGACCGCATCGATGTTTGGAAGGTTGGCTGCGTGTGTTTCAGAAAAAAGTTGTTGCGTGGAGCTAACGTGGTGTTACGATCCATGCGTTTGCTTTTCAGGAAAACGAGGGCAATGTGTTCTTGATCGAGCCGTATCACTATTTCAAGTGCACAGCGGAGATCAACAATGCTGCCGGAAAAGGGATCGGAGGCGGGGATGAGTCAGGCTCGAGTCCAGATGGCGACACGCACCTTATCCACACCAGGAATGTACTGAAGGTATGTTCGCGCCATAACGATCTTTAGGCTCTAGCTGGTGTGTGCATGTGGACTAACAGAGTTGTTGTGCGTTTTGGTAAATCGCAGCAAGTGCACTCGGCATTTTATGAAGACCATGAAGACGGGAAAGGAGTCACGGTCGAAGAGCAAATGGCTGGAAATGGTCGCGATGTGAAAGAAATCTTGGGCCAGGTAAGGACACAACTTATTTATGGACCTGCATGATCCACTTGTTGTATATATCTAACGTGCACTGTTCATTCGACTTGCTTTCCTGCAGCAAAAGCGCTCGGTGCTGAAGGGCTGCAATATCGTGTTCAGTGGCGTGTTCCCGATTGGCGGACATCGTGGCCCAGAATCGCACTACTTGTGGCGACTCGCAGTCGACCTTGGTGCGACCCCAAGCATGAGTATGAACGGTTTCCCGATCACACACTTGGTGATCCATCCTGGGCGTCTTGGCACCCAGAAGCACGTGCAGGTTGGCTTTGTGTTGAGGTATTTCCTATTTGTGCGAGCGAAGCACGCTGAACATGAAACACTTTGCTGTTTTGTTTTTGCAGGCCAAGGCGATGCCAGGTGTGTTCGCGGTCACTCCCGAATGGATCTTCAAGTGTGCTCGAATCTGGGAGCATGCTCCAGAGAAGGATTTCTTGGCCGACGAGTGGAAAGTAAAGCAAGAGCAAGCGGCCAAGGCTGCGCAAGAAGCTGCCGAAGCTGAACGTCTTGCTGCTGAAGCCTTTAAAGTACCTCCACAGTCGGCAGAACCAAAGGTTGGCGTGGAATCAGACAAAGTTAAAGGCAAACCGGAGCAAATCAAAGCATCAGACTGTGACGATGATGCGCAGAAGGGTGGTCGCGTCCCTGAGACGCAACCACCTTCTGACAATCCAGATGCAGTTGCCAAGAAGAAAAAGAATGTGAGCTTTGCGGCAAGCGTAGAGGGCGGTGACGAGGAGACGAACGAAGGGGAAGAAGCAAAGCCAGGCAGCCGCTCTAGACCTCTTTCGAGTGCATCGAGTCTACGACAGCGACGAGTGCCTGTGCGACGTGTCATTGGCGGAGGCAGAGTGGGCAGTTCTGTCATCCCAGAGCGCAAGGGCGTCGTGGCAAGTGGCGGGACGTTCGACTTTCTGTCCAAAATCACGCAGATTGGAGCTGCGAAGCGTGATCAGAAACCCGTGGAATCGGCTGCTAAGCAGCCTGTGCAAACCAGCAAAGCTCTCCCCAAACCAGAGCCTGTTAAGGTAGGTTTTCGCTTGATGGACACTGAAAAAAGTTGCCCTTGGTCCAGCCTGTGCTAACAGTCTGACAATGACTACTTGTCCTTGTTCGCGTAGGATGTCGACGACGCTTTCCTTCGCCTGATCGAAGCCGAAGAACGAGAAAACGAAGACGAACTGAAGCGCAAACTGGATTCCGACGACGTGAAGGACCAGCTTTCGGTGCGGCGACTCAAGAAAGCGAAAGCTACAGCCGATTCTTCAGTTTCCGCAGCAGCACGCTCCGCCAGCGAAGACGATGGCGATGAGGATGTACGTGTGCATTGGCGATTGCATAGGTTATCGTTTGCGAACTGTGTTCGCTGAATCCTATCATGTCGTGACGTTATGAACTTGCACACAGCTGGACGACTTGGAAGCCGACATCCTTGGTGATCTGTGAGAAGCGACAGATGGGAGCGCTCTCTCTTTACGGCGTGGGGCCAAACCGATTGTCCATATTGTCGGCGTCAACTCGAAATAATCCTCTCCTGCTCCACGAAATGCCATCCACCATTTTGGCACGAATGATTCACAACCAATAGAAAAACAATATAAAATTTCGAGGACAATTGGTCGCATAGATTCTAGGGAATATAAAAATATATACCAGGATAAATTAAAAGTAAAAAATACACAAAAAGATTTAAAAATAAAAAATACACAAAAGATTCAAAAGTAAAAAAATATACAAAAAGATTGGAAAATAAAAAATAGACCAATCACGTATACTATACGACAAAATATACACATTATCCAAATACCATTAAACC
>JAADVP010000891.1:0-13328 GCA_023335675.1 Globisporangium solare
CGGCGAAGGGAAAGGCACGGCTCGCGACTCTCGTTGGCCGACAGGACTCTCTCGCCTACCAGCAAACGCTCACCACGCACCTACTTCCGTTTGGGGATGCTGTCCACGACGGTCGCTACACTTTTCAACACGACAACGCGAGTATCCACGCATCGGCATCGACGAACGAATTTCTCAGCGACCTCAACGTCGCAGTTCTAGACTGGCCTGCACTCTCGCCGGATCTAAATCCTATCGAAAATCTATGGGGCAGCATTGTCAGGGGCGTCTACGACGCAGGCAAGCAGTACCACTCGGTGAGCGAGCTCGAAGAGGCGGTAAAGGCAGCGTGGGAGCGTATTACCCCCGAGACTATCGGCAAGCTCGTGAAATCGATGCCAGATCGCTGCTGTGACGTCCTCGAGAAGCACGGAGCTAAGACCAAGCACTAGCGCCCCATTTTTACACTCTCAGCGGTCGTTTTAGAGCCGTAAAACCCTTGAAAATACTAGTGTTCGGCTACTTTTGTCGCCCCTGAATTGCTAGTTTTTCGAAGTTCCGATGGTAAATCTTTCTTGACAGCTCGGGTCAGCATAAAAATTGTATGGATCGAGTTGTCGTAATTCGTAGGTTTCATCCTTCTAATTTGCTCGTTTATAGCATCATTGTTTAGAAGGTTACGCGTGAAAACATTTGTTCGGTTACTTTTGGCGTGCACTGTAATTGGTCGAGAGCGGGATAACTGGTTTTGGGGTCTAATATTGGGTGTTTGCTTGGATCCACAATATTTATTGCAGTGACATTGGATAAACATTTATTGTAATTTTGCTTGTTTATGGGTTTAACAAAAATACAATAGTCTCTATTAAACGCAGGAAAGTGTACTTTATGTTAGTAAAAAGTGCGCTCGCGACTTGTGTGCACTTATTCTGTGATATCCAAGACGCACTAACTCGACAGCACAAGTCGCCACCACTCGACTTTCACCTTTCTATCTCGTTAAACCCTCTGTATTGTAACTACAATACAGTATGTAGCTCCATATCATTTTATAAAGAACGATATATAAGTGTTACCCGTTATCCAAGAGGATCAATGACAGGCTACTCTAGGAAGGCGTCCAAGCGCCATTTTTTGAACATTCAAAACGCGCACGAGCATTCGTGTGCGACTGTGCTGGGCTGAAGGCGTCGCGCCAGCCTCGTTATAGCCCTCAAGGGGAAGCGCGGGAGGAATAAATAGACAGGCGCCGCCGACCAACAGGCACTCGATGGCGCTCTCGGTCGACGCGGCAGCGGACGTTACGCGCACCACCGTCGGCGCGAAACGCAAGAAAGGCAGCGACGCGCCCCACTGCCCAGCGCCGGCAGCAGCAGCAGCAGACAACGACGACAGCGCGCCACCGCACGCCAAGCGGATGCGAATGGCCACCGCGGCGGGCCAGGCCACGCACCAGAGCAGCGCCGCAAATGCGCTCCCCGCGGCGCCCGGCTCGGCGCGCTTTGGCTTTGGCTTCAAGCCGCCGGCGAAAGCGCCGCACGCCGCAGAGCCCGTCGCTGCGGCAGTGATAGCATCCATGGCAGGCAGCAATCAGACGGAGCATGAGCAACCGAAAGCGGTCGAGGTTAAAGCGGACGTGGCGGCAATGCCGGAGCAGATTGTGCGAGGACGAGGACAACTCACGGCCGCAGAGAAGGCGATCAGTGCGCGCAAGATGTCGAATCCGAACGTCAAGCTCGAACCCGAAGAGCACAGTGTGGCCGCTGTGGCCCCGCGGTCGAGCGGCAGACACGCGATGAAGCAAAAGTCGGCCTCAACGGCGTCCTTACTCACCCGCGCGCCGTCGCTAACGCTGGGAACTGCGCTGTCGACGCCCACGCCACGAAGCGCCATCAAAGCGCCGAAATCGACGGCACGAAGTGCGATGGAAGCCGACGTTTTCCGTGCCGCAGGAACCGAAAACAGCGACCTGTCTGGCGCCGCACAGAACACTCGCGTGCGTGACGCGTTTTTAACGACTTTTGCGGAAAACCGAGTCGAATCGCTGGAAGAGCTGCTGAAATTCCGATCCAAAGCGAGCAAATTCAACGCGAAAGCGCGGCAGGACGAGCAGGTCGGGTACATTCGCCAGCTCAAGACAGCCGTGCGCGCCGTGTGCGATGAGGTGCGTGTTGCTTTGCGAGGAGTCTTTGTGTAAAGCGATGTGTGTCTCACGTGTGGAACGCGTTGTTTGCGTTGATTAGATTCGTACGTTTGACTCGCTGGCTGCGACTATGGACGACAAGGTCCACTCGGAGCGAGCGATTCTGGAGAGACGGCTCGCGGTCTTGGAAGAGTCCATGAAAAGCAAGGATCTGATCCGCTCGCAGTTCCACGAAGAGCTGAATCGCCTGCGGTACGAAAAAGACTCGCAAAGCCACCAGATCCAGAGTCTGCTCCAAGAAAATGCGCGCCTTCAGGAAGCCGAGCAGCAATCTGCGAAATCGCTCATCACACTGGAGGAGAACGCGAATCAGCTTCAGAAGCAGCTTCTCCAGGCGCAAAAGCAAAACGACGAGTTGACGCTGGAGCTCAAGTCGCATCAAACCACCCTCACAGATCGCGTCCAACTCTACGAAGAGAAAAAGAAGGAGCTGCAGCACTTTTACGAGCGCAAAGACACCGAAGAAGAGAAAAGGTGGGTGCTTTTGCGCGAAAGACTTTTGATGTATTCGTACACTCCTTTCTAACTCCTTCAGTTTGCAGGAAGAGTTTGGAGATCGAGCGACTGCAGACCAGTCTCAGCAATGTTCGCGAAGAGCTCGCTGCAGTAAACAAAGAGAAGGACAACCTCAAGGACAGAGCGAAGGACTGCGAAAATGAGCTCAAGCAAGAGCGCGAGCGACGCACGCATTTGGAGCTCGAAAAACGCACATTGGAGGCGCAAAATCAGTCACTTGAGATGCGCTGCACCAGTATTTCGAGCGAAACTGCCGAGCTAAAAGCCAAGCTGACTCAAAAAGAAGAAGAGATTATGAAAATGCTCACGACGATGACTGAAATCCAGAAATTCACGACGTCAGCGAACACGAAGTTGGAAGTCGAGAAAAAAGATCTGCTGGAGAAGATCGATGTTCTTCAGAAAACAATTCGCGACTTTGAACGAGCTGAAGTGGAGAACGCTGGAGCTCTCCGCAACGCTAAGAGCCAGTTGGAGGTAAGTGAGCTTTAGCGAAGAGGCTCTGTCACGGCAATGAGAAGCTAACGTGTGTATTCCTTTTAGGCGAACACGCTGTCAAAAGCCCAAGCAGAAGAGAAAGAAAGAGAGGCATCGGCTCAGTTAAAAGACCTTGAGCAAAAGTTGCAGGAAAGCGCTCGCCAAATCAGTGTCGAAATCGGAGTTCGCCAGATGCTGGAGAACCAAGCACGAGAGCTGCGCAACGAACACGTTGCAGTGAACGCACAGATGGAAGCAATCCGTTCAGAGATGAAGGGGCTGCAGATGGTCAACGAGGAGAGCAAGCGAAACTCCAACCAGCAGCTTACAATGATGGAAGAGCGTTTTGAGAATGAGAAGAAAAGGCTACAGAAAGAAATCGAACAGTTGCAAGAAGACAAGGTGAGTTTCGAGAGTGAAGTCAAGACGCTACGTGAAAGAGTATCGACTGCTCGCGACGGAGACCTCGAAGAGCTGTGCGAAGTCAAACGTGAAGCAGAAGTTCTCCGTCTGCGCTTGAAAGAGCTCTCGAACCAAGGAACACAGTCGTTGGCCCAAAAAGACAGACTCATCGAAGAGTTGCAAGAGAAGGTTAAAGCTGGTGATAAAATGCGCCGAATCATGCACAACATCATCCAGGTAAGTCGTGTGACCTCACATATTCATGATGTGGCCTTGATTATAGACGCTCACAGCTCTTTGTGCTTGTAGGAACTGCGAGGAAACGTTCGTGTATTTGCGAGAACTCGACCATTCTTACCATCCGATCGATTAAATGAGAGAGACCCAGATGCACTTGTTCCTGCTATCTCCTGCGAGTGCGACGGTCAGACGATGAGGCTGAAGCGACCAGGCAAAACCGCATCTAGCTCCGAACCCGAATCGTACACGTTCTCGTTTGACAAAGTATTTGCACCATCCATGGGACAAGATGCAGTGTTCGAGGAGGTGTCGGAGTTCGTCCAGTCTTCTCTGGATGGGTACCATGTTTGCCTTTTCTCATATGGCCAAACGGGATCCGGAAAGACCCACACAGTACGTTTCTTCTTGGACCTGGAAGAGCTGTGCTGTGAAATTGTGCTTATTACTGTTGTGTTTCGTTGCTTTAGATGCAAGGTAGCGGGAATGGGCAAATGCGTGGCATTATCCCTCGCTCGATTGAAAAAGTGCTGCATGAGTGCGAGGTCCTGAAGCTCCAGGGATGGGATTACACTGTGCAAGTCTCTTTCTTGGAGATCTACAACGAAACGCTGAAGGACTTGCTCGCGGGCAAAGACAGTGGCGACAGCAAGCTCGGTATCAAAAAGGATGTGAAGGGAGGTGTGTACGTCCCAGATTTGACGATGGTCGACGTGACTGCAATGGAGCAAGTCGAAGCTCTGATGGAGCGAGCGAGCCGCGCCAGAAGTGTTGCGTGTACGGATATGAACGCCCAGTCATCCCGTTCTCATAGTGTCTTCACATTGCACCTCCAAGGCGTGAATGAGGCGGAGGGCGTGTCGCTGGATGGAAAGCTAAACCTGGTCGACTTGGCTGGGAGCGAGCGTGCGTCTCGATCCAACGTGTCCGGAGATCGACTGAAGGAGACTCAAGCCATCAACAAGAGCCTGAGCTGTCTCGCGGACGTGTTTACTGCGATTGGCAACAAATCCTCTCATGTACATCTCTCGCGTTGCCTTTTCGCACGAATCGTGGTAAACTGGAGCTAACTTTTATGTGCTTTGTTGCGAAATTAGATCCCATTCCGCAACTCGAAGCTGACGTACCTGCTGCAGACGAGTCTCTCTGGCGACGGCAAGACGCTGATGATGGTGAATTTGTCGCCGACGCTCGAGTCTGCAAGCGAGAGTCTCTGCTCGCTGCGATTCGCCAAGCAGGTGAACCAGTGCGAGCTCGGCAAGCCGAAGCGCCAGATCAAGTCTAAGAAGGACCATTAAGAGAGAAAGGTGCCGAACGCCGTGGTTTCGTTCCCACTTGAAATCCCTTTGCCTTGGAAGTTATTTTATAATCCTCGCTGTGTAAATATAATCGCTAGCACTAGTAACACTTGCCTATTCGTTATGCGCTGGTGCTACCGATTGCACGCTGCTCATGGCAGCCTCATAGCTGACTGCGTCGTCTTGTGAACGTCCGCAGACACGCGCAATGGGGCCAAAGAAGGAGAAGAAAACAGCGAAGAAGGGAAAGGAGAAGAAAGGTGGGCTCGCTTCCTCGCTCTGTATGCACGCCACTGCCTGACCCTGACTCTTGTGTGCTCCACGCTTGTGATTAGACGATGGCGCGGAGAACGGCGGCGTGCTCACGCCCGAGGAGCAGGCCAAGCTCTTCCTGTCGGCCAACCGATCGCTCCAGATGCAGCTCGCCGAGCAGCACGACCTCGCCGTCAAGGCCATGGTGTCCAAGCGCGAGCTGCAGGAGCGCGTGTCGGATCTCCAGCGCGACTTTGAACGCGAGCGTCTCGAGACGTTCGGCATCACGCAGGATATGACGCGGCAGTACAAGAGCATGCAGGAGGAGCTGCTCAACCGCGTCAACACGCTCGAGAACACCAACACGGAGCTGCGGGACCAGCTGGGTACACTGCTCCACGCAGATAGTTTTGGAAGAACCGCTTCGAACTGAGCTCACGCGCGCGCTTATTTGGTAGAGCTGGCGCGCGTCAACTTTGAAGAGATGAAGCGCGAGAAGGACCGCGTGATCGCGGCCAAGAGCGTCGAGATCCAGGAGCTCAAGGCCAAGATGGAGGAGATGGCGCAGGAGTTCGGCGAGATGCTCAAGGAGACGCTCGACAAGATGCGTGAGCGCATCGAGATCACCAACACGAGCTTCGAGGGCGACGGCGGCATGCCGCTCATGCGCTGCCTCGAGGAGTTCAACCTCGGCTCGCCTGCCAAGATCTATAACAGCATACCATTGGATAAAAAGAGTTGACAACGTCTTCTGATTGGATGATATGCGAAAGCAACCGAACGTTGGCGGGCGTCTGCGGGTGTTAAGCAGCTTGCCTCAGGATGAGCAACGGCGTGGCGCACGGCGAGCTCACGCTCTTCGACTGCCCGCGCGTGCGCAGG
Source organism: Globisporangium solare (assembly GCA_023335675.1). NCBI lineage: Eukaryota > Oomycota > Peronosporomycetes > Pythiales > Pythiaceae > Globisporangium > Globisporangium solare. The sequence continues at coordinate 6,247 of JAADVP010000891.1, forward strand.
TCCGAGTACTGGCAGTTCATCCAGCTCGTGGCGCCGCGCAGAGGCGACGGGGGCGGCAGCGCGGCGGCGCCGCCCGCGGGCCAGACCCACTGGCTCAGCCAGGACGCGACGGACGCGTTCTGCCTCAAGTGCCGCAAGATGTTCCGCTTCCTCAAGGGCTCGAGCAACTCGGTGCGGCGCCACATGGAGCGCTTCCACATGGCCGAGCTGCTGCAGCACCGCGCGCAGTGCGAGAGCGCAAGGGCAAGGAAGACGGCAGGCAGCAGCTCCGTTTCGCCCAAGGCGCTCGGGAAACCGGCCAAGCGGCTGCACGCGAGCCCCCACAGCGCGTTGACGGCGCCGTCGCCGCCCGCCGCGTCACTCGACAACGAGCCGCCACCCGTGAGTGACCACCTCCTCCTTCTCGAGAGCGCGGCGGCATCAAACGGCGACAGCAGCGCCACGACCAGTAGCCGCAAGAAGCGGCGCGCAGAGAGCAGCTTTGGGTCCTTCGAGCAGCGCAACGCGAGCGAGCTGCTGGTCAAGTGGCTCTGTCGCAGCCTGCGTCCGCTGTCGGTCGTGCAGGAGCCGAGCTTTACGGATTTCGTCGAGTACGTTAGCGGTGGCCACGCTGGCGTCGGGTACACGCTGCCGAGTCTAGAAGCGCTGCAGCACCGACTCGAGTCGATGGCCGAGAACGCGAGGTTCGAGGTCAAGCAGCGCGTGAAGAAAGAGGGCCCGATGGCGCACTTTGCGCTCTCTGTGGGCATCTGGTGGACGCACAGCACCTCGAAGACCAGCGCCAGCCCCGAGCTGTTTGTTGCGCTTTCGTGCCACTCTTTGAACGAGGAGTTTGTTCGCAGTACGTGGACGCTCGACGTGATCCCTGCACTGGACGGGAACGACAGCGGCGGCCAAGACGGCGAGGCTGCGGATGGTCTCGTGGAGAAGCTGAATTCTGTGCTGCGGGCTTGCGGGCTGCAGCGACAGTTGGTCACTTTGTGCTACCTGGCTGACGACGCGGCACACGCGCGCGTGCACTGCGCTGCCACTCGACTGGGGTTTCAGAGCTTCCCCGATATGCGAGCGTCGCTGGAGCGCATTTTGTCCCACGACACAGGGCTCGTTCGCGCGGCCCAAGCGTCCACAGACGGGAAGCGAGCTGTCGGAGTACCACGAGAGATCGATGCCGTCGAGAGCGAGAGAGGGTTGCGAGCCTGCGGCGTTCACATTGTCCGAGCCTTTAAGGAACTGCGCACACTCGCGCACGACCTGAGAACCCATGCCGGCGTCGCCGAGAAACTGCAGCAGATCCACTGCAGCCTGCGCGGCGCAGCAAGCGAGAACGACGCTTTAAAGCTCTCGCTGCGCGCCTGCGAGACTTGGACCGACGTCGTGGCGTTTCTGACACAAGCAGTGCTCTTGCAGCCTTGTGTCGACCTGCTGTTCCGCGACGGCGCATCGCCCTCAGAAAGTGGACACGCTCCGCGCTTCAGTATGGAACGACTCGCGCAGCCGTCCGCGCAAACGTGGTTCGTCGCTGAAGCGCTGCTATCGGTGCTCCGCCCTTTCCACGAGCTTAGCGGCGTGCTGGCGACCGAGAAGCGAGCGTGCGCGCTGCCCTTTGTGCTGCCGTGCATATCGATGACAAGGCAGGAGCTACAACGAGAGGATCTGCTCAGCGAGCTCACAGCGCGGTATCTCAGCGATGACGTGAGCGACGACGTGAGCGCCGACGCGGTCCAGGAGGTGCGCGCGTTCCGAGATTCCGTGCTGCGCGCGTTTGAGGAGCGATACAATGCGGTCTGCGACGAGCTCCAGTGGTGCGCAGCGCTTGATCCTCGCTACGGACGCCTGCGGCACGTGAGTGAGGAGGACCGCGAGTCGTGCAAAGTGGCGCTCGTCGAGCGCGCGATGGAGCTGTTTGTGAGCCAGTTGCCGCCACCTGCCGCACCAAGCGAGTCTCTCATGTCTGTGGACTTTGAGGGCGACATCGTGTATGGCGCGCCCGCACCAGCAGCAGCAGCAGCAGCCGCCGTGCACGGAGGAGGCCTCATGCATCGCCTGCTCTACGACGACGAGGAAGAAGTGGTGGCTGCGGCGCCATCCGGATCGCCAGAGCCGCTCGCTCGAGACGCAGAAATCGCGCAGACGAGGGTGTTCGTCGCGAACGAAGTGTCCATGTACGTGAGCGAGCACCAGATGCGCAGGACGCGGATCGCGTGCCCACTGCAGTGGTGGCAGGCCAACCGCGAGCGGTTCCCGTTCCTGGCACCTCTGGCGCGCCTGTGGCTGGGCACCGTAGCGTCTTCACCGTCGCGTGCTCGCCACGTGGTTCCCCCGGAGCTTTGCGATCAATCGCCGAGCCATTCGAAAGCGACGGCCGACGCGCTCTTTCTGCACACGACGCTACGCCGCGCCAGTCGGACCGAGGCGTCCATCTCGCTGTGACCGTCGAGGCCGTCGTCCACTCAGTGTCCGCAGGTGAAGCCATGACGCAGAAGAGTGCGCTGTGGAGACGCATGAGCTACATCTCGCAGTCCAGTGCGGCTTGGCACCCACCCACACAGCCCATCTACTTGCCTGCCATTACGTAGCGCAAATGGGCGCCATGGCGTCAGTTCGATGTGCGCTCTTTCCGAAAGAACTCTTTGAATCGATCGCACAGACGTTGCGAGTGTATGTTTCTGTGGACTATGGACGTGTCGTTCTCGGAAAGTTGCCTCAGCGCGCATGTCGGAAGGACGCACGTTCGCGCATCCCATGCGGCAACCCACCAGCCGATGCGCTTTTGACCATTACGCGTGAAGCAGTTCGCACTTTACCGAGCGTCCACAGTGCTCGCGCCATGATCCTCCAGATTATTGCCGCAGAGGCGTGGAACCAAGCGCGTAAAGGCGGCTCAGGCGGCCGCGCGCGCGAATCCCAGATGGCGCGCCGCCGCCGCAACTGGCTTCCTCCCGCGCATGCGCCACGCCGCCGCCGCCCACATGGTCATTTCCGCCCCCGCCGGTCCACGAGCACCAGAGCGACCGACCCCCATGATGCGCGCGCTTGCTGTGCTGCTGGCGCTGGCGCTGCCGGCGTCGCGCGTGAGTGGCGCTGCATGCGCCAGCGACATGCTCGTGAACGCGTTCAAGGGCCTGAACGTCAACGCGGAGCTCGTGAGCTGCATGACGGACAACAAGTTCAACGCCGCGCTGTCGGGCCAAGTGGACCTCGCGAGCGTCAAGCAGGGCTCAACGCCCGACGAGATCAACAAGATCTGCCACGCGAGCGCGTGCCTCAAGGTCGTGGCCACGATCATCGACAGCAAGAACTTTGACATGACCGACTGCACGGTCGGCGACGGCATCGTGATCAAGAGCGAGCTGCTCAAGCTCAACGAGGCGTGCACGCTCATCAACTCGGGCGCGAGCAAACCAAGCAGCAACGGATCGGCTTCAAACAACGCGTCGACGATCTACACGCTCCCGCCGTCAGGAGCGCCAGCCCCCGCATCGTCGGTAGTGCCAACGCCGTCGTCGGGTTCGCCGTCGCCAGCCCCAACACCGTCACCGACGCCAGCCCCAACGCCATCACCAGCGCCTACACCACAGTCGGCACCTTCACCAGCACCGACCCCAGCGGTGCCTAGCTCAAGTCCAACGCCAACACCAACTCCGTCATCGGCACCTTCGCCCACACCGAGTACCGGTGCCCAAACGCCAACCTCAACACCAACTCCAGCCACGGTTTCTCCAGTCTCTATGGCACCATCAAGCACTGCTCCAGCGCCAACTAGCGCGGCACCAACGCCTACGACGGCTGCTCCAGTGCCAACTAGGGTTGCTCCAGCCCCAACTACGGTTGCTCCAGCCCCAACTACGGTTGCTCCAGCCCCAACTATGGTTGCTTCGGCTTCATCCAGCCCTGCTCCAGCTTCAACGAACGCTGCGCAGTCACCAGCTAGCGTTGCTCCTGCACCAGCTGCTACCACGCCCGCTCCAGCAACTCCAGCTACCTCATCGCCAACAGCGTCGACGCCAGTGGTTACTTTGACTCCAGTCTCTGGGCCAAGCCCTCCACAGCCCGCGAGCACTACTGCTGCTCCAGCTGCCACGGCTGCTCCGAAGGCCACGCCTGCAGCAACCACTGGTAGCAGCTACCCTGCCACTTCTGCTACGACGACATCTGGCAATGGTTCGGGCTCGAAACCAAGCGCTGCGCAAATCTCGACGGGATTCGGCAACCTGGAGCCTGCGAGCCCTGAAAAGGTGCACGGAGCAGATCTCACCGCGGTTACGCCTGCACCATCGGCAGTGAAGCAGCCAACTATGGCGGCCAGCAGCGACGACAGCGAGGACGACGACGTCGGGCCCCACTGCGTCTAAAGAGCTGCGCTTTTTGTCTTTTTGAAGGAAAAGAAGGCTGAGTGCATATAAACCCTCTGTGTGCGTGGGGCGAGAGATTCATTTCGTAGAGCGCGCGGGAGAAGAGTGTTCTTGTTGTGTTGGGAATGAAGTTTGTGTGGATAAAAACCCGATTTCGCATCCTCTGGTTCTATAGTAATCTCGTGAAATAACCCAAAGCTGCGAACAGGTTTTTCTCCTTAAGGACGAGTATGCAAAATGAAAGGTTCGCACCTAAGCGAACTTCCGCCGCCAACCATTTCGGCACCAATCTAATCTGAACGATGGCGAGCGTCACGAAGCGTCCGCTCGAGGAGGATGGCGGCAGCGCAGGTGAGCGTCCAACGTGCGCCGCAGCAGTAGGAAGTGACTGCGCAGCCCACTTACGCGTGCGCTGTGTTATGTAGCAGCAGCAACGGCAGCGCAGCAGAAGGCGTCCAAGAGATCCCGGCGGATGCGGAACCAGGTGCGCCACCCATTTCGTCGAGACATGACGCAATGGCGCTGCGGTCTTTGCAGCCGATCGCGCATGTGCGCGTTGTGCTGACTGCTGTGTGTGTGTGGTTGTCGTGTTGTCTATTATGTGTGGCGCCGTGCGCAGCCCCCCGAGCAGCGCATTGCGGCCGAGTACCGCTTGCAGGTCGAGAGATGCGCGCGCACGGCCGACGCGAGCCGCGTGCTGGCGCTGTACAAGCAGATGAAGACTGAGAGCGTGGTGCTGAGCGCGTACATCTTCCGCGTGATCATTAACGTTTGTGTCAGTGCGGAGCAGGCGACGGAGCTCAGTGCCGACATCTTCCAGGTGTACGAGGATATGCGAGCGAACGCGGCGTGCAGCGACGGCATCGACGAGACGATCTACAGCGCGCTAGTCAAGCTGTGCAGCAAGGCGGGTGACTTTGAGCGCTGCCACACGCTCATCGACGAGCTCGAGGCCAAGAATGTGTTGCCTAAGTTGCGCACGTTCGCGCCGCTGCTGCACGCGTACAGCGAGGCCGGCGACCTGGAAAAGTGCCTCTGGGCGCAGAGCAAGCTCGTGGCGCACGGTGTGGAGCTCACCGAGTCCGAGTACCTCTCGCTGCTCAAGGTGTGCACGACCAAGGGCGACGCGACGCAGTTCTACGCGGTCCTGGACCGGTACATCGACGCCGTGCTGCAGCCGGAGCGCAGCGCGTGGGCCATGCTCCGCGAGTGGTTCGCGAGCGACGCGGCGCAGGAGGACGGCGAGAAGTGGACGTGCAGCGTCGGCTCCGTGGACGACAAGGGTGTGTGCTCCGTGACTGGGGACCAGCTGCAGTCGCTCGAGCTGCCGCCAGCGCTGGAAACGGAGCTCCTGAACAAGGTATCGCGTGTGGAAAAGAACGGGCCATAGAGAGAGAGAATTGCTGTAGAGACTGACTGACTCGCTTGACTGTGCTAGATCGAGAGCCTCGTGACGACGGACGAGAAGCGCACGGCGCAGTGGGAGGAGTTCAAGACGTGGCTGAGCGAGCACGGCCCGTTCGACGTCGTCATCGACGCGGCCAACGTGGGCTACTTCGGCCAGAACTTCGACGGGTACACGCCTGATTGCCCTGCCGCTCGCGCGCTATCATTGATGACTAACAAACAACACACATGATATGACATGCAAACGACCCAGCGGCGGCTTTGACTACGAGCAGATCGAGACGGTCCTGACGCACTACGAGCAGCAGGGCAAGCGCGTGCTGATCGTGCTGCACAAGCGGCGCACGACGGACGAGCAGGTGCCGGCGGCGCACCGCGCGATGGTGGCGCAGTGGGCCGAGCGGCGCATCATGTTCAACTGCCAGCCGGGCAACAACGACGACTGGTACTGGCTGTACGCGGCCGTGCGGCTCGGCGGGCGCACGCTCGCGGTCACGAACGACGAGATGCGCGACCACCACTTCCAGATGATCCACGACCGCGCATTCGCGCGCTGGAAGGAGCGCCACCAGACGCACTACGAGGTCGGCGCGCGCCTGCAGCTCCACGAGCCCACGCCGTTCTCGGTGCGGCCGCAGCGCGTCGGCGGCAACTGGCACTTCCCGTGTACTGACTCTAGTGAATGGCTGTGCGTGGCGTTAGAAACGCGTTAGAAACACACCAGCCGCAAATTTGAATTTGAATCTGAGTTGGTTTTTTTTCCACTCACGCTTTGCCATTTTTGAGAAAGTTCGGAAAAAAAAAATAAAGAGTTGGGTGGTGTTTTGCGGGGCTTCTGCTTATTGTTGCGGTGCTTGCAGCGGCCGAAAGAAGGATACACACGCGATTACGCTGTTATGCTGTTGGCTAATTTTACGCCGACCCGCGTTTTGGCAGAGCACAAACAACAACAAACAACAGCAAGCAATTCGCCATATGAAATCTTGAACCGCGCTACGGTAGAATGGGTTGGTGGGCTCACGACGCAGGACCTTCTGGTTACAGCAGCCTTTGGATCCTGATACCCTCTGGAGTTTACGTAACGATCCGGCAGAACAGCATCTCGCTTTTGCTGCGCACACCATGCCGATCTTTTCACTAGCGAGATTACCTCTTTGTGACGCAAACTCCCCTCTCTAATCGACCGCACGCATTATGCGAGCAAAGATCGGCGCACGTGCACTGCCTCTTTGTCGAGGGGGTTAGGGAGGCGGCCAACTTTTTTGAAGCGGGAGATGGTTGTGTGTGTGTCTTGCAGGAGCCGCAATTGGGAGGGGGGGGGGA
>JAADVP010000892.1:0-13326 GCA_023335675.1 Globisporangium solare
AATAAATAGTAAATAATATTTTTATATTTAAATTTAAATATAAAAATAAAGTATTACTATATAAAATAATAATTAAAAAAATAAATAAAATTATTTAATTAATTAAAAAAATAAATTGTATTTAATTTATTTTGATACTTTAAGCCCATTCAAGAGCATCGCTACACCAAATATAAATAAAACCTATAATTAATTCAACTAAAAATTCTATCATAGTCCAAAAACCTAATAAAAAATTAGAATCTAAAGTTAAAACCCAAGGAAAAACAAATACAGCTTCTAAATCAAAAATAATAAAAAGAATTGCTACTAAATAAAATTTTACATCAAAAATTTTTCTAGCATCATCATAAGGATTAAATCCACATTCATAAGCTGTTAATTTTTCTAAATCATCTTTTTGTTTTATTAATATAAAAGATAAATTAAAAATTAAAATTGATAAAAATAAACTAAATAGTAAAAATATAAAAATATTTGAATAATTTAATAACATAAATTTTAAAAATAAAATATAATATAAAACGGAAAAAACGGGACTCGAACCCGCGACCTATAGCGTGACAAGCTATTACTCTAACCAATTGAGCTACTTTTCCTTTTATAAAATATAATTAATGTAAATTTAAAGCATCATTAATATACATACAAGTTAAAATTGTAAAAACATAAGCTTGTATTATTGCAACACCTAATTCTAAACCTACTAATAATACTAATAAAATTAAAGGAATAAAATGAGCTACAAAAATAAAACTATTTACATTTAACATTGCCCAAGCAAAACCTGCAATTACTTTTAATAATGTATGTCCAGCCATCATATTAGCAAATAATCGAACAGGTAAACTAATAACACGGAAAATATAAGAAACTAATTCAATAGGTACTAATAAAGGTACTAAAAAAATACTTGCACCACTAGGTAATAATAAATTTAAAAAATTTAATTTATGTTTTTTAATTCCTATTAAATTAAAACCAATATAAATTGTTAATGATAAAGTAAAAGTTACAATTAAATGGCTTGTTAAAGTAAAACTATAAGGTATCATTCCTATTAAATTACATAATAAAATAAAAAAAAAAGTAACAAAAATTAAAGAAATAAAATGTTTTCCTTCTTTACCTATATTTGCATATGACAATTCAATAGTTGTATTAAAAATTGTTTCAAAAATTTGTTGAAAACGTGTTGGTATAAATTTATTTTTTATACTAATATATATATATATATATAATAAACCTATTACTAATATTAAAGAAGCATTAGTAAATATAAAAGGTATTTGAAAAATAGGTAAAATTTCAAATTGTTCTAATGGACTCATTATAAACATAAATTAATTACCACCCCACCAATAAACTGCAACAAATAAAAATAACCAAACTACATCTACAAAATGCCAATACCAAGCTGCAGCTTCAAAACCGAAATGATGTTGTTTTGTAAAATGATGATTTATTAATCTTATTGTACTTACTATTATAAAAATAGTACCAATAATTACATGTATACCATGAAACCCTGTTAACAAAAAAAAAGTAGTACCATAAATACTATCTGATATAGAAAAAGTACTTTCTATATATTCAAAACCTTGAATAAATGTGAAAAATATAGCTAAAAATATAGTTATTATTAAACTTAAAATAGCATTTTTTCTATCACCATATACTATTGCATGATGTGCCCAAGTAATTGTTGCTCCTGAAGATAATAATATAATAGTATTTAATAAAGGAACACCCCAAGCATTTATTGTTTCAATACCTAATGGTGGCCATAAAGAACCTATTTCAGGTGTTGGTGCTAATGCTGAATGAAAAAAAGCCCAGAAAAAACTTATAAAGAATAATAATTCACTAAAAATAAATAAAAGCATACCATTTCTTAAACCTAATTGTACTTGTTTAGTATGTTGACCTTCATAAACAGCTTCTCTTACTACATCACGTAACCAAGTATAAAAAACTAAAACTATTATTGTAAAACCAGTATAACATAATATTTTACCACCAGTATAACCATGAAAATACATTGCTGTACCAAAAGTAAAGAAAAAACAACCAAAAGAAACAATAAAAGGCCAAGGACTTGGATCAACTAAATGATAAGGATGTTTGTGTATATTTTTAGTATTTTTTGAGATTTTTTTTAAAAAAGATAAATCATTTTGAAATTTATCAGCTATATTAGAATCTGTAGTAGTTTCTATTTTTAAATTTTTTTTATTTATATAATAATAATTTTTCATAATAATTTTTTAAAATAAATATAATAAAAATAATAATTTAAATTATTTTTAATTTAATAATTAATTATTTAATTATAAATAATATTACTTAAATAATATTATTATTTATATTAAAAAAAAAATATTGTTTATAAAAATATTAATATATAATAAATATTTTAAATAAATTAAAATATTTTAAAAACGAATATTAAATTTTAATTTTTTAATATCCTTATAATATTGTTTTTTAGTATTAATTGTTTTACTTTTATTTTTTGAAGTTTGAATTATTTCATTAACAATATTTTTTAAATTTGAATTTAAAAGTAACCAACTTATTGATTTTTTAATTTGTTTATTTTCATTTAAAAACATTAAAAAATATACATCTTTTTTTTTTTTTTTATTTTTTTTTTTATTAGGTATACTAATAGCTTTTAATTTTGGTAATAAATTTTTAATAGATTTTATTAAAATAAAATTAGGTTTTTGTTTTGTAATTCTTTTTAAATTAATTAATATATTTTTAAATATATTTTCAGAATTAGTTTTTTTACCTTTTCTTAATAACATATTTATAAAAATTTTTTTTATTCTATATTCTTCGTAATTTAGTTCCATATTTTGATCTTGATGTTTTTCTTTTTAAAATACCTAATAAATCATATTTACCACGAATGATATGATATTTTACTCCAGGTAAATCTTGTACTCTACCACCACGTACTAAAACAATTGAATGTTCTTGTAATGTATGACCTATACCTGGAATATAAGTAATAATTGTATATTTACTTGTTAATTTAACTTTAGCTACTTTACGTAAAGCTGAATTAGGTTTTTTAGGTGTTTTAGTATATACTTTTAAACAAATACCTTTTCTTTGTGGACATTTTTTTAATGCAGGACTTTTATTTATTTTTATTTTTTTTATACGTTTTTGTTTTTGTAAAAATAATTGATTAATTGTTGACATATTAAAATTTTGAATAATAACGGATTCGAACCGCTAACATTTTCGGTGTAAACGAAATACTCTACCAATTGAGCTAATTATTCTTTGGGCCTAAGTAGACTTGAACTACTGACTTTACACTTATCAGGCGTATACTCTAACCAACTGAGTTATAGGCCCTTTTGAAGTAAAAGGATTCGAACCTTTGATTATCCGTACCAAAAACGGAGGCCTTACCACTTGGCTATACTTCAAAAAATTATCTAAATATGCTTAGAAAGATTCGAACTTTCATTTTATAGATCCGCAATCTAACGCTTTATCCATTAAGCTATAAGCATTTTTTTTTATTTTGTTTTAAAATTTTAAAATTTATTATAAAATTTTCTGTTAAAACTTTTTTAATAATTATTATAAAATTAAATAATTCAATAATATTTGAAAATTTTATATTTATTTTTTGAGTATAATTTTTATAAATAAAATGCTCACGTGATTTTTTATTAACATGTGGTGATTTTAATAAAGTAAAAATTTTATTTTTATTTTTTATTTTAAATATCCCTTTTATTTGAATATTTTTAAATTTATTTATTTTTTTTAATTTTAATAAATTTTTTTTAATATTATTTATTTTTTGTATTGATTTAAAAGTTATTCTTAAAATATACATAGTTATTAAATTTTTTGTCTGGAGGTGGATTTGAACCACCGACACAAAGATTTTCAGTCTTTTACTCTAACCAACTGAGCTATCCAGACGAATATTATATTAATAAATATAAATAAATTTTATTTAAATTTATTAATATTATATTTGGAAAAACAAATAAAAATATTATAAATTGAGTATTAATTACTAAAATAATACTTTGTATTTTATCTATTTTAGATATAAAAATTTTTTTTACGATTTTTTCAAAATAAATTATTTTTATTATTTTTAAATAATAAAATGAACTTATAATACTTATTATTACAGCAAAAAATACTATACTAAAATAATTATTTTTAATAGCTGAAAAAAATATAAATAATTTAGAAAAAAATCCAGCTAAAGGTGGTATACCAGCTAAAGAAAAAATATTTAAAATTATTATAATTGCTATTAATTTGTTAATTGTAAAAATATTAGATAAATCTGTTAAATATTTAACTGGTTTATGATTAATATTTAAAGATAAAAATGAAGTCCATAAATTTATGCTCATTATAATATAAATTATAATATATAATAAAATATATGGAATATTATTTAATAAATTTGATGTAAATCCTATAAGAATAAAACCTACATGACTTATAGAACTATAAGCTAATAATCTTTTAATTTTTTTTTGTTGTAATGCAGCTAATGAACCTATTAACATAGATAATAAAGCAATTATATAAAAAAAAGTTTCAAAAAAAAAAGAAATATGATAAAAAATATCAAAAAAAAAACGTATTAAAATACCTATAAAAGCAATTTTAGGTACAATAGCAAAAAAACTTGTAATATTATTAGGTGCACCTTCATATACATCGGGTAACCAAAAATGAAAAGGAGCTGCTCCTATTTTAAATAATACACCTATTACAATAAAAATTAATCCAAATAAAATACCAAATAATAGGTCAATATTTTCTATATAATTAACATTAGATAATAATAAAAAAATATTATTAAAATTTAATGAACCAGTAATAACATATAAAATAGAAGAACCAAATAAAATAAAACCTGAAGCAATAGAACCTAAAATAAAATATTTTAAAGCACCTTCAATAGATAATATTGATTTTTTTTGAGATGCAGTTAATATATAAAAGCTTAAACTCTGTAATTCAATTGCTAAATATAAAGTAATAAAATGGTTAGAAGAAATTAAAACCATTAAACCTAATAAAGATATTAACATTAATATATTTATTTCATATGCATTAATTTTTTGTTGAATAATATATTTTTGTTGTATTGAAAAACAAATAATTGTACAAATTATTAAAATTATTTTAATAAATTGAGTAAAATTATTTATAATTAAAACACCATTCATTGCATTATTTGATATATTATAAATATTTGAAGTTAATATTAAAAGAATTAATAATAAATATATTATTATAGTATTTATATTTTTAATTATCAAAATTTTATTATTATTTTGATTATTTTTATAAAATACTCCAAATAATAATAAAATTAATAAAACAGTTGTTAAAAAAAATTCTGGAATTAGGATTTCAAAATTATTATTAAAAATTTCTTGTAAAATCATAAATTATAAAAAAAAATAAATAAATATTATAAAAATATTTATCTACTATATATGCTATATAATTATAAATAAATAATATTATAAAATAAAATTATTTATTTATAATTTATTTTAATTTTTGTTTTAAATATATTATAAATAAAATTATAAATAAAAAATGGCTTTAAAAAAAATTAAAAATTTTTCGATAAATTTTGGTCCACAACACCCAGCTGCTCATGGTGTTTTAAGACTTATTTTAGAATTAAATGGTGAAGTTGTTAAAAAAGCTGATCCTCATATAGGTCTTTTACATAGAGGTACTGAAAAATTAATTGAATATAAAAATTATTTACAAGCATTACCTTATTTTGATAGATTAGATTATGTTTCGATGATGTGTCAAGAACATGCTTATGTTTTAGCAGTTGAAAAATTATTAAACTGTGATATTCCTTTAAGAGCTCAATATATTAGAGTTTTATTTTCTGAAATAACTCGTATTTTAAATCATATTTTAGCTGTTGTTTGTCATGCATTAGATGTTGGAGCTATGACTCCTTTATTTTGGGGTTTTGAAGAACGTGAAAAACTTTTAGAATTTTATGAAAGAGTTTCAGGTGCTAGAATGCATTCAAGTTATTTTAGACCAGGAGGTATTCATCAAGATTTACCTAAAGGTTTATTAAATGATATTTATATTTTTTGTAATCAATTTAATACTAGATTAGATGAAATTGAAGAATTATTAACTAATAATCGTATTTGGAAACAAAGATTAGTAGATATAGGTATTATAAATGCTAAAGATGCTTTAGATTGGGGTTTTAGTGGTGTTATGTTAAGAGGTTCAGGTATTTCTTGGGATTTACGTAAAACACAACCTTATGAAGTTTATGATAAATTAAATTTTGATATACCTATTGGTACTAATGGTGATTGTTATGATCGTTATTTAATTCGTATTGAGGAAATGAGACAATCTGTTAGAATTATTTTACAAGTTTTAAATGAAATACCAGAAGGTCCTATTAAGTTAGATGATAAAAAAATAACAAATCCTAATAGAATTCAAATTAAAAATTCTATGGAATCTTTAATACATCATTTTAAATATTATTCAGAAAATATTACAGTAAATAGTGGTGAAACTTATACAATGATTGAAGCGCCTAAAGGTGAATATGGTGTATTTTTAGTATCTGATGGTACAAATAAACCTTATAGATGTAAAATTAAATCACCAGGTTTTGCACATTTACAAGCTTTAAATTTTATGGTTAAAAATCATATGATTGCTGATGTTGTAACTATTATTGGTACTCAAGATATTGTTTTTGGAGAAATCGATAGATAAAATATAATTTATGAAAAATAAATATTTTAAAAAATATAAATTAAATCAATTACAACAAATTAAACAAACTTATAAATATATATACATATTTCGTTACAATGATTTAACAATTAATGAAATTGTATATATAAAAAAAAAATTAAAAGAATTAAATTATAAATCTTTAATATTAAATCAAAATTTAACTAAAACTAATAATATTTTTGAAATGGATATTAAAGGACAAGGTTCAATTTTAATTATTTACGGTAATGCTGATTTAAATTTAATAAAAAATATTTTAAATTTTAAAAAAATTGAATTAATTTATTTAGTAATAAAAAATAATATTTATTCAAATTTAAAAATTAAAAAAATAATATTTAATACAAATAATATACCTTTAAATATATTATTAATTAAACCTTTTTTAAATTTTTTATATTATTTAAGAAAAATTTAAAAAAGGCGAATATAACTTAAAGGTAGAGTGTTAGATTGTGGGTCTAAATGTTATGGGTTCAAGTCCCATTATTCGCCCTTAAGATTTTTATTTAGATACATGTTTAATAAATCTATATTAATAATTTTACTTATTTTACCATTAACAACAATTATAATATTGTTTTTTTTAAAAAATGAAAAATTAATTAAAAATTTTAGTATTTTTATGTCATTTTTTATTTTTATAATCTCATTACCTCTTTGGATATTTTTTGATAAATCTACTTCTAATTTTCAATATATATTTAAAATAGATTGGATTAATCAATTTAATATTAATTTTTATTTAGGTATTGATGGTATTTCACTTTTTTTTATAATTTTAACAACATTTTTAATACCTATATGTATGTTAATAAGTTATGAAATTATTACTAAAAATATAAAAGAATATTTTATTTTATATTTTATTTTAGAATTTTGTTTAATTATTTCATTTAGTGTATTAGATTTATTTATTTTTTATATTTTTTTTGAAAGTGTATTAATACCTATGTTTTTAATTATAGGTATTTGGGGATCAAGAGAACGTAAAATTAAAGCATCTTACTTATTTTTTATGTATACTTTAGCAGGATCATTATTTATGTTTGTTGCTATAATACATTTATTTTTAACTGTAGGTACAACTGATTATCAAATATTATATTATAGTAATTTTAATTTTTCTTATGAAAAATTATATTGGTTAGCTTTTTTTTTATCTTTTGCTGTTAAAGTTCCTATGTTACCTTTTCATGTTTGGTTACCTGAAGCACATGTTGAAGCTCCTACAGCAGGATCTGTTATTTTAGCAGGTCTTTTATTAAAATTAGGTTCATACGGTATGGTTCGTTTTTTAATACCATTATTTCCTAAAGCAACTGTATATTTTACACCATATGTTTTAGTTCTTTGTTTGATTTCAGTAATTTATACATCTTTAACTGCGATAAGACAAACTGATTTAAAACGTATTATTGCTTATGCTTCTGTAGCACATATGAATTTTATTGTTTTAGGTATTTTTTCATTAACTATACAAGGTTTAGAAGGTAGTATTATTCAAATGATTAGTCATGGTTTAATTTCAAGTGGATTATTTTTTTCTATAGGTTGTTTATATGATAGATATCATACACGTTTTATTAATTATTATGGTGGTTTAGCACATACTATGCCTTTATTTTGTATAGCTTTATTTATTTATATATTAGCTAATATGTCTATTCCAGGTTCAAGTAGTTTTGTTGGAGAATTATTAATATTAACTGGTGTTTTTGAAGATAATACAACTACAGCTATTTTTGCTACTATTGGTATGTTTTTAGGTGGTGTTTATTCATTACTTTTTTATAATAGAATATGTTATGGTAATATACAAAATGTATATTTAAAAATTTATTATGATTTAACTTATCGTGAATTTTTAATACATTTAATATTAATTATAAATATTTTTTTATTAGGTTTATATCCTAAAATTTTTGAAAGTTGTATGCATGAAAGTGTATCTAAAATTTTAATTCATATTGACTTTTCATTTTTTTATTAAAAATAAATTTTTTATTTTTAATAAAAAGCCCTTTTAGTCTAATGGTTAGGACATTGCCTTTTCACGGCAAAAACACGAGTTCAATTCTCGTAAAGGGTATATTACATATATAATAATTATCTTAAAATTATTATATAAAAAAATATTAAAAAATTTTATTTTTAATAAATTTAATATGATAATTTAATAACCAAATGGCTATTGAATTATCATATATATTAGAATCAAATATTAAAAAATATAAAGATGAAAAAAGTTTACAAGAAACAGGTATTGTTCTTTCTATGAGTGATGGTATTGCTAGATGTTATGGTTTAACTAAAATCCAAGCTGGTGAAATGGTTGAATTTAATAATGGTAATATAAAAGGTATGGCTTTAAATTTAGAACCTGATGTTGTAGGTGTTGTTGTTTTTAGTAATGATAGAGAGATTCAAGAAGGTAATTTTGTTAGAAGAACAGGATCTATTGTAAGTGTACCTGTTGGTATTGAATTATTAGGTCGTGTAGTTGATGCTTTAGGTCAACCTATTGATGGTAAAGGCCAAATTACAACTAATCAAATTAGTAGAGTAGAAATTAAAGCTCCAGGTATTATGCCTAGACAAAGTGTTAATGAACCTGTACAAACAGGTTTAAAAGCTGTTGATAGTTTAATTCCTATTGGTAGAGGTCAAAGGGAATTAATTATTGGTGATAGACAAACAGGTAAAACTTCTATTGCTATTGATACAATTATTAATCAAAGAGAACCTCATTTAAAAAAAGATATAAATAATCAATTATATTGTATTTATGTAGGTGTAGGTCAAAAAAGATCAACTATTGCTGAATTAACTAAAACTTTAGAAGAAAAAAATGCAATGTTCTTTTCTATTATTGTAGCTGCTACTGCTTCTGATTCAGCTCCTTTACAATTTTTAGCTCCTTATACAGGTTGTGCTTTAGGTGAATATTTCAGAGATAATGGAAAACATGCTGTAATATTTTATGATGATTTATCTAAACAAGCTGTTGCTTACAGACAAATGTCTTTATTATTAAGAAGACCTCCAGGTAGAGAAGCTTATCCAGGTGATGTATTTTATTTACACTCTAGATTATTAGAAAGAGCTGCTAAAATGAATAAAAAAATAGGTGGAGGTTCTTTAACTGCTTTACCTATTATCGAAACTCAAGCTGGTGACGTTTCTGCATATATTCCTACAAATGTTATTTCTATTACTGATGGTCAAATTTTTTTAGAAACTGAATTATTTAATCAAGGTCAAAGACCAGCGATTAGTGTTGGTTTATCTGTAAGTCGTGTGGGTTCTTCAGCTCAAATTAAAGCTATGAAACAAATTGCAGGTACTATGAAATTAGAATTAGCTCAATTTAGAGAAGTTCAAGCTTTTGCTCAATTTGGTTCTGATTTAGATGCAACTACTCAACAACAATTACATAGAGGAATTAGATTAACTGAAATGTTAAAACAAGGGTTAAATATTCCTTTAGCTGTTGAAGATCAAGTTGTTATTATTTATTTAGGTGTTAGAGGTTTCTTAGATAAAATTGCTGTTGATAAAATTGCTACTTTTGAAATTAACTGGTTAAATTTTATTAAAAATAATCATTCTGATATTTTAAATGAAATTTTAATTAAAAAAGAATTATCTAAAGAATTAAATCAAAAATTAAATACTTTAGCTAATGATTTTACTAAAAATTTTTTAGCTAAAATTTAAAATTAAAATTTTTAAATAATTAAAAATATATATCATTAATTATTTAAAAATTTATGTATAAATATGTATATTTAATAATTTAAATAGATTAAAAAAATATTAAAATATTTTATTTTAGTATAATAATTTTAATAAATTTTTATTTATTAAAATACATTTATTTTTGTTTATATTAAAAATTAAATTTAAATTTAAATAATATTATGTTATCAAATTATATAAATAATCAAATTACTTTTTTAGATATGCCTGAACCTTGGCAATTAGGTTTTCAAGATTCTGCAACACCAGTTATGGAAGGTATTATTAACTTTCATCATGATTTAATGTTTTTTTTAATTATTGTAACTGTTTTTGTTTGTTGGATGTTATTTAGAGTTATTACTCTTTTTGATGAAAAAAAAAATAAAATACCTTCAACTATTGTACATGGAGCTACTATTGAAATTATTTGGACTACTATACCTGCTTTAATTTTATTAACTGTAGCTGTTCCATCATTTGCTTTATTATATTCAATGGATGAAGTAATTGATCCTATTATAACTTTAAAAGTAATTGGTAGTCAATGGTACTGGAGTTATGAATATTCAGATAATTTAGAATTTTCTGATGAACCTTTAATTTTTGATAGTTATATGGTACAGGAAAATGATTTAGAAATAGGTCAATTTAGACTTTTAGAAGTAGATAATCGTGTAATTGTTCCAACAAATAGCCATATTAGAGTATTAATTACTGCTTCTGATGTTTTACATTCATGGGCTATACCTTCATTAGGTATTAAATTAGATGCTTGTCCTGGCCGTTTAAATCAAACTTCTATGTTTATTAAAAGAGAAGGTGTATTTTATGGTCAATGTAGTGAAATTTGTGGAGTAAATCATGGTTTTATGCCTATAGTTGTTGAATCAGTTTCATTAGAAGATTATTTAACATGGTTAAAAAATAAAATTAATTTTGATTTTAATATATAATTATAAAATTAAAAAATTTTATGTTTTTTAAAATAATAGGTACATTAATTATAATATTGTTATTATTTTCTGATATTAAAAATATCAAAAATAAAATTAAACAATATTTTAATTAATAAAATAATATATAGAAAGACCATTGCTCTTTTTAATTTTATCTTAATAAAAATAGTAATTTTTAATTTAAAAAATATTTAAATATTTAAAAATGAATTTTCAAAGTATAAATAATTGGTCAACTAGATGGCTTTTTTCAACAAATCATAAAGACATAGGTACTTTATATTTAATTTTTGGTGCTTTTTCAGGTGTAGTTGGTACTACATTATCTGTTTTAATTAGAATGGAATTAGCACAACCTGGTAATCAAATTTTTATGGGTAATCATCATTTATATAATGTTGTTGTTACTGCACATGCATTTATTATGATTTTTTTTATGGTTATGCCTGTTTTAATTGGTGGTTTTGGTAATTGGTTTGTACCTTTAATGATTGGTGCCCCAGATATGGCTTTTCCACGTATGAATAATATTAGTTTTTGGTTATTACCACCATCTTTATTATTATTAGTATCTTCTGCTATTGTAGAATCAGGGGCTGGTACTGGTTGGACAGTATATCCACCTTTATCTAGTGTACAAGCACATTCAGGTCCTTCAGTAGATTTAGCTATTTTTAGTTTACATTTATCAGGTATTTCATCATTATTAGGTGCTATTAATTTTTTATCTACTATTTATAATATGAGAGCTCCTGGTTTAAGTTTTCATAGATTACCTTTATTTGTTTGGGCTATTTTTATTACAGCTTTTTTACTTTTATTAACATTACCCGTATTAGCAGGTGCTGTTACTATGTTATTAACAGATAGAAATTTAAATACATCTTTTTATGATCCTTCTGGAGGAGGAGATCCTGTATTATATCAACATTTATTTTGGTTTTTTGGTCATCCAGAAGTTTATGTATTAATTTTACCAGCTTTTGGTATTATTAGTCATATTACAGCTACTTTTTCTAAAAAAAATGTTTTTGGTTATTTAGGTATGGTTTATGCTATGTTATCTATTGGTTTATTAGGTTCTATTGTATGGGCTCATCATATGTTTACTGTTGGTTTAGATGTAGATACTAGAGCATATTTTTCAGCAGCTACTATGATTATTGCAGTACCTACTGGTATTAAAATTTTTAGTTGGTTAGCAACTATGTGGGGTGGTTCTTTAAAATTTGAAACTCCTATGTTATTTACTTTAGGTTTTTTATTATTATTTGTTATAGGTGGTGTAACTGGTGTTGTTATGGCTACTTCTGGTTTAGATATTGCTATTCATGATACTTATTATATTGTAGCACATTTCCATTATGTATTATCAATGGGTGCTGTATTTGGTATTTTTGCTGGTTTTTATTATTGGATAGGTAAAATTAGTGGACGTCAATATCCTGAAATTTTAGGTCAAGTTCATTTTTGGTTATTCTTTATTGGTGTTAATTTAACTTTCTTTCCAATGCATTTTTTAGGTTTAGCTGGAATGCCTAGAAGAATTCCAGATTTTCCTGATGCTTATAGTGGTTGGAATGCTGTATGTTCTTTTGGTTCTTATATTTCATTTTTTTCAGCTATTTTATTTTTTTATATTGTGTATATAACTTTAATACATGGTAAAAAAGTATCAAAATAAATTAAATACAATTTATTTTTTTAATTAATTAAATAATTTTATTTATTTTTTTAATTATTATTTTATATAGTAATACTTTATTTTTATATTTAAATTTAAATATAAAAATATTATTTACTATTTATT
>JAADVP010000893.1:0-13318 GCA_023335675.1 Globisporangium solare
GAAACGTGTACTCAAGTCAAGGTTCCCATCCAACTCACTCACCTCCAGCTCTCCGGAAAGTTGGCACCCCAGCGGCTATAGATAGGGCCGACGCCCCAGCACGAAACGATCGAAACTGCTGCGAGGTGCCGTGAGGTTTTCATCCTGCACCGTCGTTGGTGACAGGGGTTTTCCTCACACGTAGGCAGGAGTAGTTAGTTTGGGCAGGTTCATTCGCGGTCTTCCCGGTTCGGACTCAAGCCACGCTTCGTCCTCGGTAGCCGAGCGAGGCTCTTCAAGCGCGATCCGGCTCTGCAGCCGATCGTCGCTGAGTTTTGAACGGACCAAGCATCCGTCGCCTACCAATCAGCAGCCACAATCTCCTACATCCTACTTTGGGGGCACGTGGCTGCTGCTCGCTACCCACCGGAAGACCACGAATGTTGCTATGCACTTCCGCAGGCCATCAGATAAGTGATCGCCATCAATGGCACTGACTACACTGGCCGTTATGTAGATGCATCAAAGCCCCTCGTGTCCCCTCGGCCTCCTCGCTCGACGGTTCCGAAGCGAGTCACCTTCACTCGGATGGCTTCAGCTCAAATGCTGGCCACTCCATCTCACTGCGTGTCAGTCCCTCACCAGAAGGGGTCTATCAACAGGCCGCAAGCGCTTCAGGTTTCCTTCGCAGAACGACAGCGTCCGCCAGGAGGATCTGATGAGGGGCACGAGCAGCGCGGCGGTCGTCTGCACACTGCGCCTCGTGTGATAGTCGCCTCATCATCAGGAGCATGTAAGTGTTCTATTGCATTAGCACATGCTAACGGAAGGTTATTCCTCCTGCTGGACCACAGGAGTCTCTATCAAGTGCCGCGCGACTCATTCAGTCTCTGACCCATTTCAATTTGGGGGCTAGCCTCTCGAAGACCAGCTCAACGCTTGCCTCCTCGAGACTTTGGCTTAAGCCTACGAGTGAATCTGCTCTGCCCCCATTCTACGTACATGAACGATGGAAAGGCTTCGTTTAGCACGCGAAAAGAAAATTCTCCAATGCAGCAGCGACGTGGAAGATTTCATGTCCTTGATGATCAAGGGAGGACATGGGATCAAGTTGATCCCGCAAGAGTGTGCGTTCTTCGTAAACGTCTCTTCACTCGGACCATACAGATGGCAAGTAAAGTTGTCGCGCCGAGGATGGAAGGCCACTAAATCATCAATAAGCAAAGCTCAAGCTTGCACAGTAGTACAACATACGTGCTTCTTTTCATCTAGTGTTCGGATTCACCTCGACACATAACCGTAAAATATGATAAAGACCAATACAGGAGTGAAACCAGAGTCATTTAACAAATCGACACAGCAATAGTGACAGAGAGCGAAGTCGATGCAACCTGCAGCGGTACTCGATGCTGCGTCCATCTCAACACATATTCCTCGAATCGTCAACTTCAAAAATAACGCATTTACAGTGTCGAGTCGGGCACACTCAAGTCGATTGTATTGAAAAAAAAAAAAAGGTGATGTTTTTTTCTCATCCCCCTTCTAATCAAAGGCGCAGCCATTATAACAACAATTGAGCCGCTCAAATGCTGCTGAGATGGCTGGCAGAAGAACTTGCGGACGTGATCATTGTGTTTACTGCGCATGAAGAGCAGTGAGCACAATGATCGCGTCCGCACAAGGCAATTATTTTAATACATAAGCTGTTTTTGTCGCTGCATAGGCACTTGATTGCGGCCCTTTCGACAGGTTCCATCACATAATTGATATTCAGATAAACATCATGTGTTGCACAGCTGTGCCAGGCATATGTAGTCGGGGATTTCTGGATATAATACCATATATATCAATCCTCAGATTTGGCGTTAAACAGAGGCTGGCAGTGCAGTGTCTCATGTTGATGCTGTCCTCCATGATTGCGCCGATGTGAGACGTACAGATGCTGACAATAGTGGATTTTGCACGTCATCGTCGAGGATACAAAAGTCAACAGTGGCCTCCGCTCTCCGCTTCAGTGTAGTTTTTGCGTTGTGGTGCTCAAAGCAGCATGTACAAGTTACCCATGAACGATGCAGACTGGTTTTCGTTGATTCCACCAGACTTTGGCACTGGGTTACCAGAAGAAGATGCCAACGGTGTTCTCCTGGATATTGATCACTTGCTGCAATGCAGCGATGCGTCGGAGACTGTTGAGTTGATTATTCAAGAAGGACAACAAGAGACAACTGATTTGCTGTGCGGTTCGCCAGACGAATGCTCTCGTGGAAAGCGCCGTATTCCAACATCGATGCCCTTGAAATCAAAGAGGACGAGGCGAATAAAAGGTGGCGTTGACGGGTTAGCACAATCGGCCCTCAATACAAATCAATCACGAAAGCGCCAGCAAGAAGAGCGTCTCTTTCTTCGCATTCAAGTCCAAGAGCTGGCTGAACTCCTGAACAGGTTGCTCTTGGAAGGTCGATTATGCACTGCCGAGCGCGATAGCAGCCATCCATCTCAAGCCAACGATGTTGACTCGATGGAGACTCAGCTTCAACTCGCGTTGCGAAAATCAGCACTCCAGCAGATCCTGTCTATGAAGCGAGCTGCATTACAGCAGCAAGAGAAAGTGATAAAAGCCACAGTTGAAAATATGCGTCTTCAAGCTCTGATCAGCGAATGCAATCAAGTCGTCAGTAGCATGGAAGAGGAGATACGACAACATTGGTCAGCTACGGTGCGTACTTTTACTTTTCAAACTGTCGATATTTGGACATGATGCACTCACTTACTTACTGTGTTTGTGACGTGAATGCAGCCGATGGACCGTTCTGTTGTCCTGCTTCATACAGTCGATAGAGTCGCTACAGGTTCCTATTTCGGCGGACTCGGGCGAGAATTGGATGTTCAGTACCAGCATCTGGATTCCATCAGAAAGGCATGTGGCTTGGCAAGTATTCGACGCGAAGAAGATATCGACGATTATCAAATCAAGCATGGTGCAAGCGGTCCATTCTTGGAGTACGTATATTCGCGAATGATCCCTTTTGCTCATGCTGCCGCGGCACGAGTGAGCTGGCAATGCATAAATAGAGGTGTCGTGACGCAAACGAACGGCGAGCTCAAGGTTCGTTCTGAATTAACGCCACTGACATACAAGATCACTCACTCATGTTGACGTTTGTGCTTCTGCAGGTTCACAAGTCGCTGGGGGAAATAATTTTTGCGTCCATGGTAGACTCCTTCCAAGTTCGACAGCGAGACTGCGATTTGGGGACAAACATAGTGATGAAGCGGTTTATCGAGAGCGATCGCGTGGTGATTGTGTGGGATTCTGTGGTCGAAATTTCCAGCAGCCTAAGTGATAGCTCTCGGTTGATTGAAAAAGGCTGGGTTTCGTTCGAGCGGACTCCTTGCGCCAACAAGCACGCCCGAGACACTCAAATTGAGGCTCCATGCACGTTACAAACGTGCTCACGCACAACTGCCGTCAACCAAGAGCTTGCTGCTGGCGCGTTTGCAATCGAGGCCATTCAGCTCCACAGACGAAATATGCTGGTGCTGTTGCAGATCGTGGAAAATATTCTGATGGACGAGATGCTTGGGATTGCTCCATCGTGCCACACATCCGATGCGACCTCGCAAATCCTGTTGTCACCATGCACAAACGTCTGCTAATACAAATCCGAAATTTGTTCTTGCCTCGTAGTTCAACATCCTCGACTGACACGAAATGGCTCACCAAATGTGTCAGGGTAATGCTTTTTGGACTCGAGTAGTTGATGTCCAAAATAAAAAAGTGAATTACAAAATAAAAGGCATGCTCCTGTCGTACATTTGGTCGAACATTTGATCGAAGCTCCACTTTAACAGGATTAATTTTACTGCTGGATGCATTGCAATGAGAGCTTCAAAACGGAATCCTGTTGGCTCCGTCACAAAAGGCCCGATTAATCAACTAAAACTGCGATGGTGAGCTTGCTACTGGAATTTTTTGTGTCACCTCATATGATGAGTAGTGCTAATATAATGCATGAAGCTTCTGTCTTACGTCCTGCAGATTGAATGTGTATGAATACTTGGGTCACTACTGACTTGCAGTGAGTTTCACAAAAAAAAAGCGATTTCGCGACATCATTCAGTCCTTGAGTAGCCGAGCTTATACTGTATACGCGCAGCCGGGGCGAACACAGCTGAAAGTGCAAAGGGATGGGTGATTTGATTGCTTTCCTGTGTAATCAGCAGCAGAGAGCAATCACTTCGACACTGTTCAGTAGGTCGAGTTTGCATGTTTTTAGAATAGAACCAATATTCAAGCAACAACCATCAAGCGATGAGTTTGACCAAGCGAGGGTCGGTAAGTGTACGGGTTCAGCAGGGAGTGCGCCAGAGTTTGGCAACGGCGCCACCGCTTTACCGACGACGCCAGCGTCGTTGTCCAGTGTGGTCACCTTGCAGGCAAAAATGTAAATTCGGGTTGCGTGTCGATCGGCATCACCACGAAATTGTGTGTGTAGGTTAAATTACAATATTGATCCAAACTGATACTACCAACTGCAATTCTGCGGGCACGATAATTTACTCAACTGAGGAAAATTTAATGGGTGGACCCGCAACGGACCCTAATAAATTACTGCTTCCCTAATTTTATATTACATTACAACCAACATTCCTTGTGTCACACTCCACGTCGGCAACCGCAATATGAACGCCGCCCTGATGCTCGTCTCGCTGCTGTTTCAGGAGCGGCCTGTTACCAGCGACGCCGCGGCCTCGCGCGCTGAAAAGGACGCTTTAACCGCAGCGGCGCTACCCGAGCCGCTCCGCGAGTTGCCCAGAGGTGGTGCCATGGCGAATGAAGAGCTGAACGCCGCTACGGACATGGACGAGTACCATATTTTGCCAGTAACAACAGCCGAGGACGACAACGCGCAGAGCCCTCATGTGGTCGCCGATCTGCTGTTCGCTCGTGACGCGGAAGCGCTCGTCGTGCTCAGCCCGGAGGATCACGACCTGCTCCTGTCTGTGCTGCGAGCAGAAGACGAGAAGGACGAGTCGTCGAATGATGACGAAAAGATTCTCGTGGAGACAGCGACGCTGACTCAAAGCATGAGTAAAACTAGTGCTGTTGAGAATTTCGCCATCGCGGCAGCACAGACGCGGAAAGGACCTCTTCCAGAGCAAAGCCAAGCGCAGAAAGCAGTGGTGAAAAAGTCGCGACGCAACCGAAGACGGCGGAAGCATGAGGTCGATGCGCTGCGGGCTACAGTCAAAGAACTCGTCGGGAAGCTGGAGAGGCTGCGGCGACAAGATGACTCTTTCATGCGGGGTGTATCAGTCTCTAGCAACGCGTTCCCCGGTCAAGCTGTACTGCGTCCGGCAATTGATAGGTCGAATGTCCTGGTAATAGCGAAGAAGGTTCCTGGTGTGTGGGAAACCATCGCGCTCTCGGAACGAGAACAAGCGCGCGGGGCGATGATCAAAAACATGTATCTGCGAGCGCGCTACGAGTCACAACTCCAAGTCGCCAGCCGTCTGGAAGCACTCTACCGCAACCATCAAGTGACAAAGGTACATGTTTCTCACTTGGATTTGATCTAAGCTGTGTTTTAAGTGTGACTGATGGTTTTGCTCACCTTTGTATTTTCAAACTCGCTAGGCAATGTATCGATCGATCGAAGGCTACGACATCGTCAGCAAACGTCCACGGATCGATCCGTTTGGCGACGATGTTGCCATTTTCGCCTCGCTTGGCCGAGATTTTGATGCCCAGTATGCGAAAAGCGACTCGATTCTAGCAGCCGCGGGACTCGCAAATTTTGATGGCGAGTTATTGCGAGAAATGCAACCGCGACAAGGTGCAAATGGCATTTTTTTCCTCGAAAATGTGGTTTCCAAAACCGTTCCAGCAGATATTTTCGAGACCGATCGTGCGATATCGGAATTTGTGACACGAGAAGAGCTGCACAGACACCACCAGATCTATGAGGTAAGAGTGAGTGATGGGCGCACGCCCTCAATTATACGATTGGCGCTGCAGAACTTGCAAAGCGAACTCTCAGACTGATCTCTTTGGAATGGAATTGATTGTCAAACTGTGCAGGTTCGAGAGATCAAAAATGATGGCAATGTGCGAAAAATTGTGGACACCATCCGCCTTCCTCACTCTGAGGCTACGCTGGTCGTACGGACGTCGCTCAAGCGATACATGGAAGAGCATCGAATTGTGGTTGTTTGGGACACAGCGCTTGAAGTCACCGGGTCGACGTCGATGCGGTTCCGGGAACGAGGCTGGAAGGTGAAGCGCAGAGCGCCTACCCCCTCTGTTGATGAGCAGCAGCCTGATGACTCGAAGCCAATGTCGATTGAGCAAACGTGTGTTCGGATTACGCCGGAGCTGAGAGGGGCCTACTCGGAGCACGACCTCGCGAGCGGTACGTTGGCAAATGCTCTGATCGCATCGTATCATGAGCACACGAGGCGCATGCATCGCGTGAACAGCAACTACCTTGTCACACCGTTTGAGAAGTGCACAATTTAGAGGCAAGGAAGGAAAAGAGTCGATCGTGATGAAAGCAGAGGAAACAAACGGAGCCACTGAAAAGGATCGGACTTGTGTTATGGCTGCTTTCGCCTTCGCCTGCTGATACAGTAGCGTAAAGCGGGCTCCTGCGTGATGACGCCAAGGTCCAATGCACTGTATTCGTCGTTGGTTAGTTGCCAGTGGCAACTTGCCACCAATCGTCCTTTGAGCGACGATGACGCTCAAGCTACAAATTTCGGAATACTTATAGTACAGTCCGATGCATGGGTAGTCGATAGTCCGCCTATAACCTCGGATACCCTTCCAGATTTTATATTATGGTTTATGAGCCAATCACCGATAGACGTTAAATACAGTATGATGCAGAGTCATTTCATTGAGTAAATCTGGGATATGCATGTGTCGCGGAAAACCAATACCTTTGCACTCTTTATATGTACCACTGACACACTTCTCTCTTCGGCTCGATTGTAATACCTTTCCGTTGCGGAAATCCCTGATTATGCCTAACGGCATCTGGTGCCCAGGGCGCAAGCTTTTCTCCGAAATGGAGCCATCCTTCTGTCGCCACATCGGGCAATCAATCATCCGCCGCACTTGGATGGTTGCGCTGCGCTGCGAGAGTAATCCGGCGCACTTACAAGGATCTCAATCCGTCTTTCCACAGTAGAGTACAGTAGTGTGATGATGGAGATGCCATAGACTACTTGATGAGAAAGCAGCCTAGAGCGGCCGCCTGCCATCCTGCGCACCAACGAGGGCGTCATGTACGTGCACACAGCAGCGCCAATGGAAATAGTCAGCGTAGTGTCAGCTGTTTGTTTCTGACATCGTTCCAGTCACGATGCAGATGGCAGCCAGCAGCACCCCTTGCATTTTTAACAAGGTTGGGCTCCCCCAATACATTGTATTACCAACAGTACCGTCTCCTCACGCGCGCTGCCATCATCAGAAAGCATGCGCTTCGACATCACGACAGGAGGTGGCATAATCACCCCATCTGTCTCAATCACAAGACAAGCAGGATTCGAACATTCGGCAGACGCATCCGTCGGCATTCTCAAAATTTCCAAGAAGCCAGCGGAGCGAGTGCAGCACGATGGAGTTCCCAAGCCGACTGGAGCCTACAAAATTGGCGCCGCTGGACTCTCCGATGGACAACGCCGACTTCTTTCTCGAGTTCGACAGTTTGCTCCATTGGGTGGACGCTGGCAGCGAAAGCATCAGCCCTCGCGTGACTAATAGAGCACCTCGACAGCGAGTGCGGCCGCGCGCCGCTGTCAAGCCACCGAGAGAGGAGCAGCCGATGAGCCTGAACGAGCTCGAAAGACTGCTGCGAAAGACCGACCGTAATCGCCAGATTCACCCGACGAAGGATGTGGAGCGAAAACCGCAGCTCATAGAGACCTGCAGGGAGAACCTCAAGAGGAAGAGAGCCAAAGACAAGATCCAGGACCTGAAAGACGAGCTGATCGAGCTAGAGAAGTCGTTGTTGCGTCTCGAAAAGCAGACGAATGAGAACGTGTCCGATGACGCCGCAGCGAATTCAATCCGTTCTTCTGTCCACGATCGGGTCGAGTCAAAGCGCCGAAAACACAATCCAAAAGCGCAAGAAGCCAAGATTGAAAGCGCTGATGTGTGCGATGGCGCACGGAGACAACGCCCCATCCCCCGAGCCATGAAGATGGCACTGCACGAGACCCACGCTATTCCGGTAAGAATGTTTAATTGTTTCGCTTCTGCTTGAAACCACGTGCTCACTAGGCGTTTTTGTCATTTCTGTAACACTCCAGGCGTCTATCAGCACGCTACCAAAGTCGACTGCCGATCAAGAAGTTGCAAAATGCATCTTCGACGGCCTTGGCCGGAATTTAGATTCCCAGTATCAGCAAATTGGTGCGATCTGGAGAGCGTGCGGGTTGGCGAGCTCCAACATTGAGATCCAGGCTAATGAGCGAGTTGCCAAGGATGACAGCGGCGCTGCTGTTCTGGAGCACGTTCATGCACGAGTCTCGCCATTTTCGGTCGATGCGCTCGCAAGAATCGTGTGGCGCGATGCCAAGCGAGGCGTTTTCACCCCCACGGATGGCGAAATGAAGGTGTGCAAAGCCATGGGGAACACGCTATATACAACAGTCACGGATACGTTGCGCGTCGAGAAATTATCTGCAGCTGCTGTTACCGTCAGCACCCACTTGGTGTTGAAGCGATTCACCGACGAGCACCGGGTCGTGTTTGTATGGGAATCCGCGGTCAAAATAGACGGCGCAGTCACCGCCCGCTTTACTGAGCACGGCTGGCACATGATTCGGGATGCATCGCCGAGTAAGAATATGGCGGCGTGCATCTCTCAAACGTACATCCGTGCGTTCCCTGCGTGCGGCAGCACCAACTGCTTCGAAGACCAGTCCGTGGATCGGGAAAGGATCATGGCAGTGCAAGAAATCTGCCATCACAACATAGAAATGCTGCAGCAAATCGCGGAGAACCAGCTCATGGACGAGTCGCTCGGAGTTCCAAAAAGAAAACCATGAGTTGCGATCTTGAGTGGCATTGCCTTGAACTGATACCATACACCATTGATACAATATCATCCGAAATAGAAATTTGTGAATATATTCTTTAAAGTGTACCCGCCACTGTGCTTCGCTGTCCGTAGCACTCGTCGAGGCAATGTTCACTTTTGAGGCGAACATTTCCCCCGTAGAAGTCTTGGGATGCTCAAACGCTTCGAAAAAGGTCAGCTGATCTTCGTGCAGCAGCTATCAATTGTATAGAAACGAGTCCAATCATGAATCTGCTGAGCCGTTCAAGATCTTTGTACTTCGTAGTACATGTCTACTCCGGACACAGCGACTGTCAGGTTTAATGTGGTATGGATTCCTCGAGATATCGCCGATTTTGAGCTACTCGCGAACGTCAAGCAGTGGCATGCAACCCCAGGTGACCCTGCTTGTTTGCGTGCATCGCATCGCCACGATGTGAACTGTATGAAAAGCTGGAATTGCTCGTTCGCGGCTTTAGCATTGTTGCAATGCTTGTCGGTGGTGTCGACTACAATGATAATGATGCCCGTATGTTGATGAGTGATTGTGCGACAATGTCTCTCGCCGTCGACTCTATTGGTTGCATGCGCAACGTATGAGCCGATGGTGGCAACTCACGTCTCAGCGCTTGTTTGAGTCCGCACAGCGTAACATAATATACATCACTATCGAACTCAGAATCCCCCAAGCTCCAGCTTGCAGAGGGCTATCCTTTTGCCAGCATCATCCAAGTCAAGTGACCAAGTCAAGTTGGCTGGACAACATTTGCCATCTCAGTAGTATTTCGGATAGAAGCATTTAGTAAGACGAACACAGTGATTTAGCAGTACTACTATTGCACATGGGAATCTAATCCTTTCTTTGACTGAGGTATTCGTCGAGAAGCTGGTTCTCCACGAGCTGGTTCACAAGATTTCGGGTCTGATGGTAGTGTGCGACGACCCTTCCAGGAATACTGCCCACACTTCCATGGCAGAGTGAGACTTCTTTTCTTGAGCTACCTGCTGGAATGATTCGCATGCACGTTTGCACCAAACACGGAGCGACCTTATTCTCAGGGATCTCCATGTTTTCGTTGACTCCGTCGCTCTGGACACTCTGGTATTGCAAGACGCCCCAGCCCTTCCCGTGAAATTGAGCAGTTTCACGACCTCTGCGGGCGATTTCAATGTCAGAAGACCATACCAGTACAACGCGGCTAGCTTCGACATATTTCTTCAGCACCGTACGAACCAAGAGCCTTGCTGGAGTTGAAGAGCTCGAACGGCCTTGATGAGAATGCTCTACATCTGGCAATGCATCGCGAAGAACAATTTCCACCGTGTTCTCCGACACCTTAGTGACCTACAAGCGAGCCGTGATGAGAAAGTTGTTAGTGCCACTTTAGCTACGAAAAGAATGCTCTCGTGGTGGGTGCTGCATTACTCTGACTCGCCTTGAGCTCACCACCCGCTGGCGTCCGGGCACCACGATTCAAGCGTTCCCACACAACTCGGACAACGTCATTTTGTGAAAATGGGAGGACGATGGAGTGCAAGCTCTCCCAGAACGAGTTTCCGTTTTCGTCTTGTTTCTGATGGTGCATTCCTTCATTGGTTTCCACGACGCATGGCATTGGTTGTTTGTCACCGAGATCACACGACCACCAGATCGTGCCGGTTTGCTGATATTGAGCTTCCAATGCCGGATAGAGGTGTTCAGACACTGACAGCGAGTCTGCGACTTGGTGGAGAGGTGCTACCGGAGGCAATGGGAGGTTCATAAATGCCAATTCAGTCTTTGCCTGCTGGGAAACGAGAGAAAGAACGGATCAGCAACGCACCAAAAACACTGGTACCATACAACTCCAAATGCATACGTACCAGTGTGTACTGGTGGTGTTTGCCAAACAGTTCAGCAGAAAACATTCGTGCTACGTCGCAATGCTGTCCGATCAACCCACGAAGCCTTGTGTTTTCACTTTTTGCCCTCTCTGCTTCTTGTTTAGCTTTGGTAGCGCTTCTCTTCAGCGCCAACGCGCGCTGGAAGGCTGCTTCCTTCTTTTCGCGCACGATGGCTTCACTACGGTTGACGTACTTGCCGAGCAATCTCTTTCGCTGGGCTTCTAGTTCTATGACCACGACTCGCAAAAGGCGTAGTTCCTGTTGTTGTCGCTCTCTCGACAAATTCTGGTTTTTCTTTTTTCGCTGGAGTGGTGACCTTGGAGTCTCCACGTCGCTCTTTGTTGCTGTTACGCACTGAATTTCTCCATAGTCGAGAATGTCCACCATGTTTGCTTGAGGTTGTTGTGTCAAACCCGCGTTGCATTGTTGAGCTCGGTCGTGGACATTGTGCATCTGATCCAGCGCTGACGGTTGGTCGAGGTTCTTGATCGACCCTTGGACATACTCTGCGCAAAGTGAACCATCGCCATTGAACATTGAGGCGTCCATGATTGTTGTTTGCACCAAAACCGGTTTGTCGTCTTGAAATGGATTCCTGAATGCCAGTGGATCGCTGAGCTGTTCGATAATCCGTGGGTCTTGAACCACGTCGTACGCACGCGTGGCTACCATCACGTCTGCACAGAGGAAGCTTCGAAAGTGTGGCTGGGACTTTGCCATCACTGAGCCAGCTCGGCGGTTATTGTGACCGTCCAGAACGGAAAATGAATACAGAGTGGATGCGCGCGACGGCAACAAACGAGTTGCTGTGCCGCTGTTGACGCTGTCGCGGCCACGAACCTGCTGGAATAAACAAACATGATTGATGGTACAGTCAAGATGGCCCTAGACGCCGCTATGCAACTGTCGATTCTGTATCATTTTATAGATAAATAAAGTTGATGATAAGCTAGCGAATGCTGGCTGGCGTAGAAAAAAGCAGTGTCTCGAAATATCAAAATATTAGTTTTGACCCGGAGTGTCAGCACAGGCTTTACAGCCTAATATGTCTCTTTGCGAACTAGCACAACACATATGCTGTATGATAGTTCTGTGAAATGATTGTTTTTTTACACAGAAAGCAAAAATCATCAACCGCGTGACTCCAAAGAAAACGCTTTCGCCCCCGAACAAGAGCCACCGTGGTCGAAAAGATGCCGTGTACAGTTCCATCTCACGCTTTTCATTTACACTATAGGCTACAATTTACTGCCGAAACACTTAGGACATCCGCATACATTTACACCACAGACTACAATTGACTACTGAAACACTTCGACTATCCGCGCCATTCGATATCCCATAGTTGAGAAAAACACCGTAACATCAGAGAAAAAGACCGAAATTCATACCAGTTCAATCGCCAAAATGACCAGCGCACACAAAGGCATGCTCGAAGAAGCCGCGCTCGATGGCTTCCAACAAACTCTGTTCGATGACTCTGCTCTGTAATAGAAGATGACGATGACAGGCGTTCCTGAATCTTTCTTATTGCGGTGGATCTGCTCCTGGCAAGCGACCGAGCAAACAGCGCGGCTGTCAGGACCGTAACAGACAACTAAAATCCAGTGATACGTCGGCAAAACTGCTGTCCTCAGCTACCGGATGGAAAAGAGTCGGTTTCAATGAGCGATGGCGGGTGTTGAAAACGAACCCTCGTTTTTTTTTAGGTAAACGACAGACTACATGGGGAAGATGGGAATTCCAACACTGCTCAAAGTCTCAGCTGTTTGCGAGCGAGCGAGTTCCTTTCTGCCGTCTCTGCTGCGTAGATTCCGATTGTGCGAGCCTCGCTTAGGTTTTGTGTGCATGGTCTAAAGTCTTTCTCGCCATGGCAACCGGAACCGTCAAATGCAGCCAGCCCGTCGCGCCACGAGACGGTCTCGTATTCTTTGCACTGGTTCCGGACTCTAGCGTCAGGTCAGTCTTCTTCGTGACAGCAACGAACTTGCTCACCATCCTGGAAGTGTGTACAAAGAGCGCTTAAATGCTGTTTCAGGAGCGCTGTTCTTTGCCCCTTGGCGCAAGGCGGCGTCCTTGATCGAAGCGAGAGAGGCTGGCCGGCCCTGATCTGCGAGGTTAGATGAGCGGGCACGAAAAGCATCGACGATTTAGAAATCATTTTATGGAGGATGGGCGTGGGCAGCCTCAGTCACATCAGATGACGTTTCCCTGCCTCAGGTCCCATTTTAAAAAAGGAAAAGCTGTACGGTTAGTGTGGTCTACATTAATCTAATCTAATAACCTTCTACAGATATTCCCCCCAATAAGTTACATAAAAAATTGGCCATCCGCGTATTGGGTTTGAAAGGTATTCTGCTCAATGCAGGTAAACAAAGTATTAAAAA
>JAADVP010000894.1:0-13307 GCA_023335675.1 Globisporangium solare
GAAAGAGAGGGCAGCGCTTGAGAGCATCAGTGAGGAAGGCGTGGAGACATGGGAGCTCCACGAGAGTCCATCCGAACGACGACGTCCCGCCTGCGACACAGAGCTCTGCAGATCAACGCTGAAGACGCTTGAACGCAGTTCGCTAAGGCCAACAACACAAGTCACGCGATCCCCTCCATTCGAATCCGCTGCCGCAGCACGTAGCGAGACAATCGAGCGTCCTCCGTGCCGCAATCGCCACAGATTGCGATGCCAACGAACTGAAATAATGCCGTAAGAAGCGTGAACTTTATGCTGAAAACGGTGTTGCCGAGCAGCTCGCAGCGTTCTGTTGGCGTGGGGAGGAAATTGATTGATAAGATCCGAGAAAGGCTCTATCGACGCGGCTCATTCAGCGCAGCTCTCAACAGCAGATGCTCTGTCAGATCATTCCAGTGCCCGAGCGCGTTCGTTCACTCCCTGCGAACCTTATCCGCGCGCCCAGATGTCTCGTTGACCCATCCGTTTCGAGAATATTTTTGCTGTTGCGAGGAAACTTGTGATTGGGTTTAGAACTCCAGCAACGCCACTCGGTCCTCGCCGTTCTCACAAAGAAGCCCGTGTGTCGCTGCATGGGCGGCGTGGGAGAGCAGGCGCACGAAGCTCTGTAGGCGGCTGCAGTATCAAGGGACAAGTGCACTAGTGTTACCATCAAACAGATCATAAGCAAACGATGATCGACTCGTCGCTCGGCTCGCTGCCGACACTGATCGTCCCCGAGGACCCGCTGAACGGCGCGATCGAGAAGCCCAAGACGCCTCCGCCCGTCCAGATCGACGAGGCCAAGATGTTCCCGAAAGCAGCAGCAGGTGCGAAGCAGTCGCCCATTGCCTCAAGCGAGAGCAACATCCTCGAGATAGAGCCAAGTGCCCAGTCTGTCCCCGCAGAAGAGCCGAGACTCGCGCAAGTGAGTCCACGGTCTACAGACGCAATCGCCTCGCCAGATGCGGCCTCCGTGACCCCACGAGTCCCAGCACAACTTACAGTGACCGGCTCAGCAGCAGCGACGTCACCGCGTCAAACACCACGGGGGAAGTCGCCGCGGGACGAGAACACGCCGGACGATTTTTCGATTGCGATAGGCGACAGCGACGAGCAGAATGCTGCTGTTGGTGGAGTAACAAGCCCCCGAGCAGGATCCGCAGCAGATTCTTCGCCATCCAGCCCAGTAAACGCAGTAGATAATGCCGTGCCTCCTGCTGCCACAGCGCCCCCGGATCCTGCTCCCGAGGCGACTGCCGCGCCCGCATTGGTGCTCAGCAGCAAAGACTACAAAACCATGGCGAAGCGCGCCGCGGCGCTCGCCAAGCTCGATCGGCTTGCGGCAGGCAGCAAGTCCGTGCTTGACGCCGACATGAACGACATTGGCGCGCTCGGGATCGGCATGCAGCTCTACTTTATGCTCACAAAGTACCTGAGCATCACGTTTCTGGGCATGGGCGTCGTCGCGTTGCCGACGATCGTGGTCAACTACTTCGGCAACGGCGTGACCGACAAGCTCGTGGACCCGCTGCAGCTCGCGTACGCGTCGCTGGGGAACCAGGGCGTGAGCCCCGACATCGCGTGCGACCCGAAGCTGTGCCTCCCGAAGGGAGACGTCGACTACACGTGGAATACTGTGAACACGCCGTTCACGTCGAGCCCCGAGACCGTGTCGTGGCTCATCACGATCGCCGATTGCATCTACTCGGTCGGATTTTTGTTCTTCTACCTCGTGTATCGGCACCATGCCAAGAAGGCTATCGAGCTGCACTCGACCGAGAACTTGACTCCGGCCAAGTACGCCGTGTACGTACGTGGGCTCCCGCCCGACGCCACGGAGCGTGAGATCCTCGACCATTTCAACGCGCTATACGACCCGACCAAGGATGACGAGTACTTTCCGCTGTGGCTGAGTTGCTGCTGAAGCAAGCGCCGCAAGGTGAGCAAGGCGCTTGCAGCAGCGACGAAACACCAGAAAGCTGCGAATATGAGCGTCGTGACCAATGTGGACCACCTCGCGGCCACGACGGCGACGAACAAGGAAGTGTACGTGAACACGTGGATCGCCGAAGTGAGTATCGGCCACCCGACGGGAGGTCTCCTGCGCACGTTCCTGTCGATGGAGGCGCTCATGCGCAGCATCGCGGAGACCCAGGAGCTCATCCAGATCCTCGAGCAGGAGAAAGCTGCGGCAGCTGCAGGCGCCGTGATCACGCCGCCGGTACCGAAAGGAGGCAAAGCGTCTACGAAGCCACCCAAGAGAGTCACATTCAAGGCAGGCGATGAGAAGTTGTTGGCACAAGCCAAGGAGAAGCTGGGAAAGTTCAACGCGGCCATGGAGAAAAAGATGAGCAAGATCAAGGCGTTCAAGCAGGCCAACACCGCTCCCGGCTTGCCGTCGAGAGCGTCTGCTGCTGTAGCGCCCGTGCAAGATGGTGAAGTCCAAGTCAAGAGCAACGTCGCGGGCGCCAAGCGGCTCGCGAAAGCAGCGCGCAAAGCCGCGACTGCGACGGAAAAGGCGTTCAATTGGGACGCGTGCCAGTGCGCGTTCGTCGTGTTCAACAACCTCGAGTCCAAGCGCCGATGTCTGCGGGATTACCGCAAGTCGACGTGGTGGCTGCCGCGCAAGTACCAGCCCAAGCTGCTTCGGTTCCGCGGCGAGCAGCACCGATTGATCGTCGAGCAAGCGCCCGAGCCGTCCAACATTCTGTGGGAGAACCTCGAGATCACGGACCGCGGGCGGTTGTACCGGTGCTCGTTCACCAACTTTGTGACGTTCCTGCTGCTGCTGTTCTCGTGCGCGATCATCTCGGGCGCGCAGTCGGCGCAGCAAACGTTCAAGTCCAAGATGCCGCCGGCGGGGCTCTGCGAGTGGTCGTTGCCGCAAGTGTTTTTCGGCAGCGACTCGTTCGACGCCAACCCGACGATCGCATGGGACTTGCAGTGGGACCAGAACGCGACGTGCGGTCTGGGAGCCAGTAACGAGACGCAGTACCACATCGCGTACACGAATAGGATCGTCAACGCGTTCAACTTCACGAAACCTGTGGTCGTGGCAGCAGGTGCGGCGTCGCCAGTGCGGTGCGTGGACCCGTGCGTCTCGGACTCGAGCGCCACGACGTGCAGCACGCTGCCGTGCTTCGACCAGGACCTCGTCGACGAAGGCGACGTGTGCGCGACGTACCTCGCGAGCCACATTCTCTACTGTCTGTGCACCAACGCGCTGACGACGAGCATGGACGAGTTCGGGTTCATCGACGGCCCCAAGATGCTCTGGGAAACGTACACGCCGTGTCGAGGGTTCATCACGGACTATCTGATCAAGAACGAGTTCATCGTGATCGCGGCCGGCATCGTCGTGATCATGAACCTGCTGCTCAAGGCGATCCTGCGCGCGTTTGCCAACTTCGAGCGCCACTCGAGCGAGTCCGCCAAGGCGTCGGCGATCGCGATCAAGATGTTCAGCGCGCAGTTTCTCAACACAGCGATCATCGTGCTCGTCGTGAACGCGGCGCTCGGGCTTAACAAGATCCCGCTGGCGAAAGAGCTCTTCAACGGCAAGTACCGCGACTTTGAGCGCGAGTGGTACCCGACGGTCGGCATGGGCATCACGACGACGATGCTCATCAACGCGTTCGTACCGCAGCTGCTGCTGTTCGTGCAGATGTTCGTGCTGGCGCCGGTGCGCCGCTGTCTCACGCGCCGCAAGATCCGCACGCAGCACCAGATGAACCAGCTGTATGCGGGTCCGCAGTTCGACATCGCCGTGCGGTACCCGATGATCCTCAACTCGGTGTTTGTGACGATGGTGTTTTGCGGCGGCTCGCCCGTGCTGCTGTTCATCGCGTCGCTCGCGGCCGCTGGCACGTTTTGGCTCGACAAGCTCTCGCTGCTGCACCTGTACAGCATCAAGACGACGTACGACGAAGAGCTCGGCGAGATCGCGCTCCAGATCCTCCCATGGACACTCGTGCTGCATTTGGGCTTCTCGACGTGGATGTACGGCAACACGACGCTCATGAAGTCGACGACGATCGACCTCACGGCGCTGCTCGAGTTTTTCGAGTACAAGGCCGCGACCTCGTCGTCGGACCCGAACGCTGTCTACAAGAAGCTTCTCGACAAGGCGTCCAAGGTCGACATCCTGGACGAAAACGGCTTTGTGGTCAAGGTCGTGCACTCGAACGTCATGACGATGTTTGTGTTCTTTCTCGTCGTGCTCGTCGGCATCTTCCTCTCGACGCTGTGGCTCCAGGTGCTGCTGCCGATCCTCAAGCGCACGCTGTCCCTTGTCTTGCAGGCGATCTGGAAGCGCCTCAAGCCGCGGTTCGCGAGAGCTGCCGCGCATCTGGCGTGGAAGCGCAAAGTAAAGGTCAAGAAGCTGCAGAAGTCGGCCAAAGTCGCCGTGGATCTCCCGGCGCCAGCTGAAGTCGCCGAGGCGCCTGCGGTCGCAGCTCCAGCTTCAAGTGACGATAGCACTGCAGCTCCTCAGGTGCCTGCGTCACCAGAGACACCAACAGAGACATCACCAGATCCACCAGCTGCCCCCATGCAACCAGAAGCTGCTGTGGAGACGTCAGTAGCAGCAGATCCGCCGTCTGAGATCGTCCCGCAGACAGACGGCGAGTCGAGCGCACCAACAACAGCACCAACGGGTCTAGGAACAGCGCAGTTGCTCACGAAAAAGTCGTCGGCAATGCAGATGCTCTCGGCGCTTGCAGCGTCGCCACGGGTGGCGACAAAGCCGTACACGGTGCCCGAGTTTACCGATTTCTTCCGCAAGCCGGTGACCGCAAAGTACCGTCCAGACGCGCGTCTGGGCTTTGCAAAGAACGAGGCAGGCGAGCTGATCCGCACATGGCAGGACGAGACGATTGTGAACGGCATCCAGAGACGGCCCGGCGAGCACATGCGCACGTGGGAGGCGATGCAGGCGCCCGTCAAGATCTACGCGATCGAGGCCAACAGCAAGTACCGTCTCGCCGTCGCGGAGCTCGCGGCCGCGGCCAAGCGCATACGCACGGCGTCCACTGCACTCAGCAAGATCGAGATCCCGCACCCCATCGAGAACGACGAACCAAAGCTGCCACGGTGGCTGCGATCTCCGACAGCATCCTCGCGACGGAGCCCGTGACGTTCGCAGACCAAGCAACAACACAAGAGAGTACGGTCGCCAGGGCCGACGGCGTGCCGTCCCTATCAGCACGGACGCAAACGCCAGGCGTAGACGGTGGTGCTGCGTCTCAAGCAGCGGAAACGCCGGTGGCACTGGAAGCGCCCCAGACGCAATGAGCCACGCAAATCACCATTTCTTTTCCAGCAGCAGCGTCGAACCAGGTTCGTTTGTATCATATATCGCGCCATATTAGAATGAACCACCACATACTTTGCCAAAGCCACAGAAAGATGTAGAATATGCTTGAGCTAGACGGATAGACGATCATAATAAATAAAAATGTGTACTCTGTTGGATATGGAGGACTCGCGTCGTGGCCCAGCAAGGCGGCTGGTTACTTGGCCTCGGCGTACGTGTAGAAGCCCTGCGCGTACTTCTTGCAGAAGTCGGCGGCGTCGCCGGGCGGGTACTTGAGCGCCTTGCGCGGGTTCTCGTCCAGTTCCTGCGCATCGCCATCACGGAAAGAAAAAAAACGTGAGTGAGATCGCGGGATTCCGCTCAAGCACAATGGGTGAACAGGCCACGGCACCTTAAAGATTGCGCGCAGGTCGGCGTCGTGCTTTTCGTACAATTTCGCTGCAAGGCGTAGCGCAATTCCTCGTGAGTTCCCAGCGAAAGAGACGCAAGGCCACGCAATGTGACGTGGGGAACGCACCGAGTTTGTCTGTGACCTGCGAGTCGTACTCGAGCGAATCCGCGTGCTCGCGTCCTTTGGTGGCCCGCAGGCTCTTGACCGACTTGCTCAGCTCGGACTCGGACACCGTGACGTGGCTCGACTTGGCTTCCATCTTGAGGATCCAAAATGCGGCTGTGCGGGTGGCTGGCGAATTGGTTGTGGAGCAGTGCGCTGCGGAAAAGCATAGCGGTCTGCGCGCTTTCTTGCTCGGGTCTTTCGGGCCAGCATCAGACGTAAGAATACACTTGATCGGCCAGCTATTTGCAATCGTGTCTATAAATTACCACCTTGTACGTCCTGATGCGCGCCATCTCCGGACGACCCCGCTAAACTCACTACTACGCATACAGACAACGGAGAGCAAGCGCCAGCGCGCTCGACCCAGTCTCACGCAGCGACGTCGGTCTTCGCGTCTGCTGGTGGCTCCGCAACGCCGTCGCCTTCGACGTGCTCTTCCAGCGGCTCTTGCGTGTCTGCGTCTAGCGTTGCTGCCTCATCAACAGGAGTGTCTCGCGCCGCAGCATCGGGCGGCGGACTCGCCTTTTCCTGCTCTTCGTCGTGTTCCGCGCGCGCTTCATCGTCGTGTTTCGCTTTTGCTGCGACGCCATCCACTGGCGCGTCAACGTCGCTCTCCGAGTCGGACCCGACGTTGTAGAACGCATCGAGCTGCTGGGCGTCGGCCGTCACAATGAGATCGATGGACTCGAGCGTCTCAGCCGTCGTCTCGTCCAAACGAATGGCTGTGGCACATTCCCATCGCACAATGTGTTAGCCTCCTTTTCTATCTAGCAATCCAGTGCAACAAAGCGCAGCGTGACGCACTCTTGGGGAGGCTCTCGCCCTGGTACGTCACGAGTGTCTGGTACGTCTTGAGGTCGTTCGCGAACGCCTGCGCCAGCTGCTGGCGCCGCGCTTCGAGCAGCTGCCGCGTGCGGTCCTCCTTCTCGTCCAAGATGCGCAGCTCAAACAGCTCCAGCTCTTCTTGCTGCTCACACGAGAACGAACATTAGAGCGCGCACGACCCACTCGTTATAAAGAGCTGCACACTCGCACCTGCCGCGCAGCGAACGACGCGTTCTGCGCCGCCATGTACTCCTCCGTCTTCTGGCTGATATGAGACGCGAGTGTGAGCAACAAACGCAAACACAAAGCAAACAGGCAGCAGAGCGCACATGAGGAAGTGCTCCACGTCTTCGATGTCGTCCGCGATCTTCGCCACCATCCCCCTGCATACAACAAGAAGGCGCTTGAGCCCATCGCAACCAGCAGCAGCAGCAAATGCGCACATGTCTACAGCAGCAGCGCCTACCGCATGCGCGCGATCTGCTCGCGCACGTTGGCGACGAGGTGGAAGTTGTCGTGGATGAACTGCTCGCTCTCGACCTGGTCCGCCAGCGTCTTGCGCGCCGCGCTCAGCTCCGCGCTCACGCGCTCGCCGCTGCATGCATTCGCACAAAAAAACGACATCCAACGCGTGTCAACCACGCGTCCTGCGCCTCACAGCCAGCCAGCCCACTCCCCCCTTTACACACACGCACAGCGTACCTAGCAAGCAGCTCGCTGTGCTTTGCGAGCGCCTGGTCCCACTGCGCTTGCTGCAGCGCGAGGAACGTCGCGCCCTCGCGGCGGCCGTCGGCCGTGGGGCTCGCTACGCCACTGCGGTCTGCTGGCGGCGACTGCTGCGGCAGCGCTGCGGCGCCTCCGACGCTGTAGCGAGTGGCGGTGGGCGCATTGCTGCTGCTGCTGCTGGCGGCCGAGCGCTCCAGTTTGCCCTGCAGCTCCTTGGACTTGGCCACGACGTACTTGAGGCCGAGCATCTCGCTTCCGTTCTCTTGCGAAAATGAGAACACGCGCAGTGGGGAAAAATGAGGCTACCAGAGCTTCTATTGGGTAATAATGAGAGAATGGCGCTGTTGGATTGGCTAGAATTCGCAGCCATATCCAAATACATGGGTTTGCCTTGTTTGTCAATACCAATATCAATATGGCGGACGAGTGGGACGAGTGGGAAGAGGACAACGGCGAGCAGGACGCCGCTGCGCCGCCGGCTGCGGGCGCTCAGGGAGACACTGTGGGCAGCGAGGCAGGCACCGCCGCCGCGTGGACGTGGGACCTCGCGCGTATGGAGCGCGATCTGCGCCATCTGCCGCCAGAGATCTCAGCGCGCAGCAACCCGTCTGAAGCGGCAGACGACGACGCGGCGCAGCTGCTGGAGATCGTGCGCGTCGCGCAGGCGACGGCGCAGCTCGTGGCGCGCGGCCGTGACGCCGTGCAGACGCTCGAAGCGCTCGCGCTCGTCGCCAAGTTCCACGTGCTATCGCTGCGCAGGGGCTTTGGCGTGGAGCGCGCGCCGGGCGACGCGGATCTGCAAGTGCCGACGCTCGTCGCGCGGCTGCGCGCACTCGCAGGCGATTGGGGGGTGCGCGTCTGCCTGATGGAGTAAGCAGGTCGCTCGTTCGGCCACAGCTCATGTGTGCGTGTTATTGTGTGTTCTGCCTGTAGCTGTGGACGCATGTGCGCGACGAGGTCCCCGAAGAAGAGCTGCGTGCGATCCGCGAGACGAGCGCGCTGCTGCGCCAGGCGCTGGCGGCCTGCGACGGCGACGTGGCGCCGTTCCAGCAGCTGCTGCTCGACGTGTTCGTGTCGCGGCCGACGCTCACGATCCCCGTGGCGTGGATCCGCCCCGCAGTGCGCAGCACGCAGCACGCGGCAACGGATGCGGCGGCGCTGTACGTTCAGCAACTGGTGCGTCTCGGTGCGAGCGACGCGATGCAGCAGGTCGCGGCGCTGACGGAGGCCGAGGCGTTCCAGGACGCCAAGGACATCGCGCGCGACGAGCTCGTCGTGAACGGCGAGCTCATCAAGGGCACGCGCGGGTACAACGCCGTCGTGGACGCCGTGCAGCGCCAGATCGAGGCGCTGCTGCCGCAGCAGATCCACAAGCAGCAGCAGCTCGACGCCGTCACGCGCGCCATCGCCAAGCAGATCCTCCACGTAAGAGCTTTGTTCCTCTGTTCTTTCCTCTCTCGTGGCTCGTGGCGCTCACTCGACATGCGAACTGTAGGCGTGCAACCGCACCG
Organism: Globisporangium solare; assembly: GCA_023335675.1. NCBI lineage: Eukaryota > Oomycota > Peronosporomycetes > Pythiales > Pythiaceae > Globisporangium > Globisporangium solare. The sequence continues at coordinate 8,954 of JAADVP010000894.1, forward strand.
AGTCGGGCGGCAGTTCGTTCGGGGTCCTGAGCCAGCTGCTGGCTTTGGACGGCGCTGCGCCGGCCATTTTGCGCCCGGATTCGGCGAGCGCCGCGCCGCTCGAGATCACGCTCGACCTAGGCGCGTTCCTCGAGCGCGTCTTCGAGCCGCCCGAGCTCTGGGCGTTCGGCGTGCGTGCCGTGCTCTCGGCCGTGACGCGGTACGTCGTGTGCGACGCTGACGACCCGGCGCGCGAGCTTATGGCCGTCGAGACGACGTACAAGAGCCGCATGGCGTTCGGTCTCGAGCTCACGCCGTTCCACGCGGCCACGCGCTGCGACAGCGGCGTCGTCCACGTCCGCGTGCTCGAGACCGAACGGTGAAGCTGCAGCGGACTCACGCATCGAGTTTTATTAAAGAAAGAGGGAAAACACACACAAACAAGACACTGAGACGAACGGCTATGTTGGCTCTCTAGGCGCTTATAGGATGCACACGCCGTCGCCGTTGGGCGTGATCATGACGATGCTGCTGAAGCGCGTGCCGAGCGGGTCGCTATAGACGCTCGGCGTGGACTCGCGCGCGTCGGCTGTCGTGATCGAGATCGTGGATTCGGCGCTGCGCGACTTTTGCGCGTAGATCGCGATGACCACGACGGCCGCGACGCCCAGGAAGCCCACGACGGCCGTGCCGCCGAGCATGGACGAGTCCTGGTTGCCCGAGATGTCCTGCTCGCGCTTGGCCTGCGCCTCCTGCGCCTTGAGCTCCTCCTCGGCCGCCTTGCTTGCGCTCGTCGTCGGCACGGGCGCAAACGTCTGCGCGCCGAGGTCCGGCGCCATCACGGGCGCGGGCTCCAGGTCGCCGACGTCCGGGTCGTCCTTCACGGGCGCCATCGCGCTGCTGCTGCTGTTGTCGGCGGACGACGACGACGCGCTGATCGTGATGTCCTCGAAGCCGCTGCCGCTGCCGCTGCTTACCGTTCCGCTAATGGTGTCATTGGTGGTGGCGCCATTGGCGGTGCCAGCGTCCTCAGTCGACGCCGCCGAGCCTGCGGGTTCGTCCTCAGTCGATGCCGTCGAGTCTGCAGGTTCGTCCGTGATCGGCGATCCGACGCCCGCAACAAAGTCCATGCCGAGGAAGCTGCTGCCGTCGTCGCCAGCCGAAGACGAGTCGCTGTTGCTGCTGCTTGTGGTGGCGGCAGTCGCCACGTCGTCCAGGCTGCGGTCGGCTTCGCCCGCGACCTCGTCGCCCGCGTCTTCCCCCTGGTCGCTCGTGGCGGCGCTCTTGCTGTTCGTGTTGAGTGCTGGCGTCGTCAGCGCCGCCGAAGCCTTGCTGCTGCTGGCAGTGGTCGCCGAGGAAGTCTTCGACAGACTCACGTTGCTGCTGCTGGCGACGGTCGAAGCCGAAGCCGACGCGTTGGCCGCCGCGCCGAGATCGAACTTGAGCGCGCCCGCGGCCGTGCTCAGCCCAAAGTGCTGCTCGTAGTCGGTCGCGTTCTGGGCCGTGAGGTCGTCATACATCATAAAGTAGAACGGCGTCGCGGCGTCGCTCGAAGTCGCGGCGGCCCACGCGCGGAACGCCGCGTAGTACTGCTGCGCGTTCGCGAGCGACGGCGTGTTGCCGGCGGCCGAGACCGAGCCCTGCGTCGGCCAGCCGGTCTCAGTGAGCCGCGCCTTGGCGGTGCCGTACTTGGCCGTCATGAGCGCCCAGGACGCGTCAAGCGTGCCAGCCATGTCGCGCTCGCCACCCGCCGTGAAGAACGGGTAGATGTTGACGCCGAGCACGTCGGCGGCGGCCGCGAGCTCCAACGCGTTCGGCGCGTGGAGCCACTCCTCGAGCCGCTGCACGGTGCCCACGGGCACCGCGGCGCCCTTGGTGCCTCGCAGCGCGCTCTTGACGCGCGTGATGACGCGCGCGATGTCGCTCGCCGAGCTCGAGCCGAAGTCGCCGTTCGCGAGGTTCTCGTTGCCTGCGTAGATCGCGAGCACCGAGTCTGGGTGCGTCGTGGCCGCGGCCACGGCGGCCGCGATGTCCTGCTCCAGGTACGCGTACGCGCCGCCATCGGCGCCCACCATCTGGATGCCGATGGCCACCTGGAGGCCCGCGGCGCGCGCGGCGTCCGCGACGCTCTCCCCGTAGAATTGCGCGTGGTACGTGCGCACGCTCGCGAAGGGCGTCACGCTCGCGATCTGCTGCATGTCGCGCGCCAGCACCTGCGCGACCGCCGACGGCGCGCTGAAGTACTCGGCGCTGTGGAATGGCGAGTAGCACACGCCCGGCGGCGCGGCGGCGGCGGCGGCCGCGAACATGGCCACGAGCATGGCCGTCGTCGCGCGGCCCATGTTGCTTGGAGAAGGGGGAATAGAGGTCCGGTCGCTTGCTGGGTTACGCGGCTTGTCGAATGCGAATTGACGGGTTCTACTGCACGCGCGGCGACAGCAAGTTTTTGCTGGCTTGTTTGTTTGCTTGCTTGCGTGTCGATCGGGTCGGAACACACGAAACGCGCGTGACACAAAGGATGTACTGTCGGTCGAGTCGAGGTCGCCCGAAGTGGAAATGGTGGCCAAGCAAGCAAGCGAGCACAGCAAACAAGACCTGCTAAACGAACTGACGATCGGCCACTTTCCGCAGCGGGGTCGGGCTGCGAAAGGAGCGATTCGGGGAATTTCAGCAAATGTGGCGAATGTGATTGGTGCATTCCCGAGGTGAGCCAAGGGGAGTTGCAAGCCAACCCCTACCCGCGTGTTCCTTTTGGCGCTGACTGTAGAGATAAACTGGGCATCTCGTGCTGACTCGACGACGCCTAAATCAGTGTCTTGCTGACTGATCCCGCCACTCATCTCCGTTCACTCGGACACAAGTGAACTGACATTGGTGAACACACTTGCGCAGCAAAGCACGCGCATAATGGTCCCACACCTGCATCATGTCAAGCGAGAACACCAGCCCATTGTTGAAAATCCGCCACTACACGTATTAAAGCGGTTTTGCGTGCACACTGGCAAGTTGTCAAGTGTCCCATTCTTGCGCCAGGCACTGACACACACCCCACCCTACGGCGCCGCTCATTCCGTTCTTGCGTGCGCTGGCGTGTCGTCCGCGTTGTGTCAGTAGGCTGTGGGCAAGAGAATGGCGTCTCGCGACTGCGCGGCCCCTTTGCGCCACGAATGGCTCAATTTTCGCACCTCCCCACGTGGCGCGGCAGAACGCACGCAACATGTCTCGTCGTGGCTCCAGTTTGACACACCACAACGCCATGAATGAGGTGGGACCGAACGAGTTTTGCAGTTTGCTGCTGCAACATGCTGCAGTCGCCATACTGAAGGGAGCAACAGCAACAGCCGTGCAAGCGCCATAATCAGCATTGCAGATACGGGTTATGACTGGATGTGCACGTTCTGAATTTGTGTTACGCACTTGGATGTTGTCAGCAGGAGCATGTTTCAACAAGTGGACAGTGTACTGATATAAAGCAGACTACTTTTGTTCCCGTGGTTTTCGCGATGTATCATCCAGCAACGTTTTCGCAAGAGGCTCTATTTTTTTCAATACACTTATTTATGTTATCACCATCTCGTTCTTGACAGAATACTCTTTTTTCTTCCTGCTTGTCGGAAATGTCCAATTCTCAAGTCTTTTCGAACACTCACACCGCACAGATGAGCAAGAGCGCGTTACGAACCGCATCAATCGACTGCAGGGAGCACAGATACAGTGCGCGCCATAAATACAGCGCGCGCCAAAAGTTTAAGAACAGGCAAAAAAGTCAAAAATGTATTTTTTTTCTCTAATTTTGCGAATGGGAGGCTGAAAAGTTGAGAGTAGAGAAGTTATGCGGGATATTCTTGTACTGGATTTTCAGCGTCTCAATCAAAACCCTAGTCCACAAGAAATGCACTTATAAATTTTAAGAGTCCGCCATAAGTATAAGAACAGATACAAAAGTAAGTATTAAGGCGGCTTTACTTGCATTTTTCATTTCTGTTGAAACAAAGCAGCATGCCAAAAAGCACGCCTCTCACCGCACTCAAGAGAGGACTGATCCTGGTATACCATAATGAAAAATTGACCATTCGAAAGATTGCTGAGAGAATCAACCGCTCATCTACGGTTGTGCATAACCTCTTGCAAGACCCCGGCAAGTACGGAACCGCTAAACGCTCTGTAAGACCTCCGACGTTGAAGAAGAGAGACAAGAGACGACTGAAGAAACACGCGTCTACTGGTGACTTCACTGCAAACCAACTCAAGAAAGACCTTGATTTACAAGCGAGTGTGCGTATAATTCAACGGGAGCTACAGAAAGACGACAACCTCATCTACATCAAGGCGAACAAGGCACCCAAATTGACTGATCGGCACATGAAGATTCGTA